>JAZDUA010000104.1:0-205000 GCA_038098605.1 Gryllus longicercus
AGACGTGATTCTCCGGCGGAAAGTCATTACGCATTCCATCGAAGCGCGAGCATACCGGCGGTTCGCGGCATGGCTACTGACTAACGGGCGAAGGAGGTGCGCGCCTACTCCTCCACCTTGAAGGCAGCTGCGGGGGCAGGGCGGGGACAGGACAGGACAGGACAGGACAGGACAGGACAGGACAGGACAGGACAGGGCGGGGGCGGGGACGGGGACGGGGACGGGGGCGGGGGCGGGGGCGGGGACGGGGGCGGGGACGGGGGCGGGGGGGACGGGGGCGGACGGGGGCGGGGACGGGGGCGGGGACGGGGGCGGGGACGGGGGGGGCGGGGGCGGGGCGGGGGCGGGGACGGGGGCGGGGACGGGAGGGCGGGGGCGGGGACGGCGGGGCGGGGACGGGACGGGGCCGGGGCGGGGACGGCGGCGGGGACGGCGAGAGGTCGTACGCGGCCGTTTTGCCGTTTATCGGCTCCATCGACACGTTCCAGATTCTCAGATTGAGCGAGCACCGTGCTCGAAACTCGTGAAAGCACACACCAGTCTCCAGCGTTTGGCCAAAACGGCCATTTGTTTTTGAATTCGCCGCCTGGAGGTGAAGTGAGATCTAAATTCCTTTTTTCTGTTATTATATTCCATTTTGATGCCTTACGATCATATCGAGCGTGAATGTTCGAATCATCTACTTACCGAGAACGATATGAGTAGTCAGAGCGTAGGCTTCCGCGGGCAGAGTCAGTCGCCATGGACGCGGCGTCATCCGGACAGCCTAGTAAATATGAGAAGTCTGCTGAAAGTTTCTCCTTTTACTTTATCGAATACGTAGGACAGGGAAGGACACGCAATGATGTAAAAATCGTTCTCGAGATTTTGAGATAAATACGTCTTGAAGGTCTTTGACACAGAGAAAGAGATACTTTTTTTCAAAGCTTCTGTCCGCCTGTCCTTCCATTTTCCTGTCTATCCATAAACAACAATAACACACAAACCGTACACAGTATTATTTTAAAACTGCTATTCTCCTGTTGATCTGGCTGAACTTCAGATTCTCTTACTTTATAATAGATCTCTTAATTACAGTAGTCTATATGAAGTATGGACCATATGTTAAATTTTTCCTCGTGATTTCCTTCTACTTTTTCTTTAATTACTTGCCCAAATCATGTGTGCAAAATTCTCATAAATAAAGAAGTTCTTCTCGGCATAAAAGAAGATAAATCAAAGAAGTTCGTCTCGACGTACAAGAGAGAAATAGTCAAGAAAAAGTTGTACAGGAACGATGCGTTTCTCATGAAAATGACATAAATATTTGTTCTTTTAATGGAGAAAATGGTGTTTTCTTCCACCTGAAATGACTCATCCTGTTTATGTAATTATCCTTAATCCAATTATCTTCTATCCAGTCAATTTTTCAATACTGAGACAAAAAATACACACAGTTTTTTCTAAAATATTTGTAGTCATGGTTTAATTCTAAATTATATTCCTCAAAATTATATATAATGGTCTAAACTGAGCATCAAAAATCAAGTTAATATTTATTTCAAAATTATTCATAATCCATTAGTTAAGAGTAGTTGTTGGTGGTAGCAACAGAAATCTCGTAGTTTATATTAGAGTAAATGTCGGAGATATACCACTTGCGTATGTTTTAATAAAATATTGAATACATACTACAAAACCTAAACTTATCACATTCGTCAGTGGATTTTTACAGCATCTAAAAAGAAACTTATGAATACATTTTTTTGAAGAAAGGCACAGTTATACCAATACCAAAAATTAAAAACAAGAAGAGAATTATGTTTAAATAAGAAGAAAGTAATATTTCTTCTTTCAAATCCGGAAATGATGAATAATCAGTAAAAGGTTTTGTTTCTGACAAGAGTGAGTTCATTTGATGCAGTAAAATGTGATTTTTTCATTCTTAATATCTCAAGATTTTTTAAAACGTTCAATTGTATTTCTTTTTAAGTGATCCTCCTTTCTTGGTAAGTGATGAATTTTGAAATTTTCAATAATGTTAAAAGAGTGATAGTTAATTATCAAATTGGGCGGCAAAGATGGAATTGTCTAAATTTAATTTACAACTTCCGATATATTCCTTATACCTACTAGAAAATTGTCTTCCCCGTTGACAAACATAAGCCGAAATGCAGACATACATTTAAGAAAATAAACAACATTTTTTTTAGTGGAAAGTATGGGGGGATATAACTTTTCAATAACGTTTGGAAGGAGCTGAAAGTTTTGTAGGCCACAACAATGTTATGTTTTGTTTTGCATCGAGTTCTTCTTCTTGATATTGATACTTGGTAATTTGGGGATGCACACACTACTTTTCTTAAATTATATGAGGAAATTGTAAGGGAATACTTTATTCATGCTAATTTTAACTTATTTTTTATAAATTTACTTATGAAATTATCCATGGATCATGACCATTAAAGAAACAATTAAAGCAGTATTTACTTCATTGCTAAAATCAATGTCTGACAAATGCCAGTAAAATGTCCCAATTTATGACATATTGCTATGTCATAATGCTCCAATCGAATGTTTGGTTGGACTTGATGTGCCAATGGGACTATTAGTGGACATAATTTTCGGATGGGTGTTTTTGAGGGAATGGCCTAAGATCTTCATGTTTTGAGATAGTAACTTGACAAATTACATAAATCGTAATGACTTGAGTTTGACAGCGCTCCTACGATCTCTTAGAAGCTTCATGTACTAAGCAATCTGTAAATATGTGGGACAGTCGCCGGGGACATCTTTATAGCCTAACTGTTTAGTGGACTAGGAAGCCTTGATAGTTGAACGTTGACAGTCAAAGGGTTAAGTAATACTGAAAAATTTGATCTCTTTGACTTTGAATACAGAGATCTCTGATATTGAATATGTGTTGTTTTGCAAAACAGCTGACCGTCCTTCTTTGTCTGTGAACAATACCAATGCTTAAACCGGGCATAATACTTTCACCAAAATGGGTATTCCCCCATCGACATGGGAAATGTTTGGACCTCTAGAATTGAAACGGATCTTTTATGAGGTTGGTTACGCGAAGATCCCAAGACATTTTCTTTTTTTTTCTTTCAAACACGATTCCATTTTTTCAATCTTTTTCTTCAATGGGGCAAAGTACCCATTCAAAGCGTTGATGACAGAACCTATGCAAGTGTAAAATTCAAACCTGTGCATTTATTTTTGCGTGTTGAAAACACCATTGCAAGCTCAGCTATAATATTACATAACCGTTAAAAATAATACTAGAAAGTATGTGCTTATGTAACACCACTAATTTTATTGTCTCTAATTCAGTAAGAAACCTATTCCAATAATTAATATAGTTTTTGAAATAACATATTACTAAATTGAGATGCAGAGTTTGAAGTAATTTGATGAGAGTTTTGCAAACGCATCTGACATACACATTTTGCAATTTAATTAGTAAAATTGTACGTATTAATCTCCAAAATTGAACTGTTTATTTCAGAAAACCCGTTAAATGCTAAAATTTAAAACACGCATTAGCGGTGGATTATTGTTCCAAGAAGCTAGACACATCGTTCCGTCACATTTGTATGAAAAATATTCATTTATCAACTGCTTTAATAAATAAAATTGAATTCAAATTTAATAAAATAAATTTTAAAAAAATATGGGAGACTTTTTTCAGTTTTCTCGAAATTAGGAATTTGGCGTTTGACGGGTTTTTGAAATAAGCGACTGAATTGAACAGTACTTCTAGCTCTAGCACTATAACCAGCTTCTCTCTAGCTTCACTCTAGCACTACAACCATAATGCAGAATCACCGATTATGAAGTGAATTTATTTCTTCTTATATTTCACCAAACTCTCATTTTCAGTATTCATTGATTTAATATTTGCGCATATTTTAAGGATCTTCGAATTTTATCCAACCGAATGTTATCAATGGTGAATACAAGGTGACACGAGAAACAAGGATTCCCGTGTTTCATTTATTTACATGAACCATTGATAATATTCGGTTAGATAACATTCGAAGATGCTTAAAATATGCTCAAATATGTAATATATGTACGGTTTATGTAACATTTCGGTTTTGAAATAAATTAATATAAGAGTACTATATTTACCATTCATTAATACCCTTTCTGTTTTCCTAATTCCTTGCCCATATTCAGATAGGTGACCCAATGAATCAAGGCTAGGATGCCCAAGGTACAAGTAATCTTTTGTAAATTGAGTTATCTATATTTTTAAATGTAAATTTTTAATGGAAACAAGGAATTCAAAGTTGAAGTTAGAGCAATAGCACAAAAATTGTAAATTTCTAACAACAAAGTTGAAAATACGCCAATGAAGAATGTGGATCGAAGTAGATGGGTATTCTTTACATGATTACTACATGCAGTATAGAAATAATTGCAAAACTTGTGATTCTATTCTATTGAATTTCTAAACTAATGAACTCTTAACAATTTCATCTTTGAATTACGGATATATTAAATGTCTTTTAGTTTTTGATATTGTATTTTTTCTTTTTATATTCATGCAAGTGTGAAGATAATTTAAGAACTTGATTTGAATGTCTGTTTTTGATATATTCAAGTGACTCTAATATTTAATTTTAATAAAAATCAATTTTTAGTCGCTTATAGGTTCCATTGATTTTCATTTTATGTAGGTCTATGCTCTTAAGATTTTTGATGTATAAGACTCATTGAATTTAATGTTCAATAACTAAGGAAGATTTAAAGAAGAACACTCAAACAATAATGTGGTCACAGCAAAATTAAAAACAGTGGTATTGAGTTTTTTATGAGAGATGGTCCTGTATTTTATTTGTTGATCAGTCACATTTAGTTTGCCAGTCACGTGTTCTTATTTTCGTTGATAATGAAAAACGTTTTTATTAATAAATTTTGCTTGTGTTACACAATATCAAGCGTGTTAGTTATTGCCATTCGAAATGCTGTTAATGCACTAATGCATTATATTTTATTTAGAATTGGTATAGTTCAAAAATATTTTTGAAAATACAATATATTCTTCATTATAGTTCCAGAGAAATTATCCCCCAAGATTTGGTGTAGTTCAAAAATATTTTGAAATAACAATGTATTAGTCATAGTTGTTCGAGAGAAATTAACATAAATCCTTGTTATTGATCTTAAAGATTTTAGTAAATATTTACCAGTATCTGCCAGGGAATGTCAGACACAGGATCATCAACACTATTTTCGGCCCGAGGCTAACAGGTCTGTATTGTGAGAATAATGCATTATAAAATTGCTCAATAAATTTAAAATCTTGCTTTAAATTAGGGCTTTTTTACGAGAAAGTCATTTTCATCATTTCAGGTTCTATTAGTCCAGAAAGTTGTGTTAATGGGGTGCTGAGTCTGAAACTGATCACAAAAAAGATAATATTTGGGGCAAACAAACTATGTAATAAAAAGAGTTAAATTTCCAAAGTCTGACGTAAAGAAAGGAGTGTTTTTAGTGATGGAAATTCAAAATATGATGTATTATGAGGAGAAATGTGAATATATTTAACATTCCTACGTTTACATTGACTGTAATATTAATCTATTATACTAAATTACTTAAATATTTATCCTTTTTAAAATATTGCTCACATTAAACGTCTCTTATAGCAATTCATTTTGGAAAAATAAGAATACAAAACTGACACAATACCCTCGATTTCTATTTACTGATGTCTTCAGAATTGCCAACTTTTGATACGAAAAAATATGTAGACTGAAATCAATGTTACATTTTCAGTAATTATTAAGGATATTATTTGGAAAAGTCCCTGTGTGTCAGCTTATAAAACTGTACTGTCAGTTATTGTAGTATTCTCTAATAAGAGGATCAGACACCTTTCATGTAATTGTCAAAATTAATCAAAGGATGAGGGAGAAAATTAATAATAGGAGTAAGAGAGCTGGGGATGTTAGTTGCTATTTCGTTAGCAATACAATAAAATCATATATGTAGTTCGTTTCCCGATATAAATGAGTATTACGTGGGTATTACTAGGGAGCAAACATTTCTAGTTGAAGTATCCAGTTGTCTTATATGGCCATGACTTCTTTGCGGTACTTGTACGGCAAAGTCAATTTTGCTCTACTCGAACCGCATAGTAACACTTTCCAGAAAATAAAGAGGGAAAGCAAGCATTAGTTTTGAAGCGAGTGCTGAAAAAAAATTATTGAAGTATCAGCCTTTGATGTACTTACCTTATATTACTTGCGACAGTTTATGATTATACATACAAAAATTATTTATATTAAGTGTTTTAAAAATGCGGTACATTTGGTATTTTACTGTAACCACGGACATTTGTTAGATAAATGAAAAATGTATATGAATAAAAAATTAAATAATTCATTAAAAGTTTCTACAATTTCTTTATCCAGTAGAAGTTAAATAAAAAGTAATTCATAGTGATAATTATATCCAAACATTATACTTATTATATGCATGTAATGTATTTTTATGTAAAGTTCTGCCTTCCTGCATTTTGGGCTGGAGTATCAAAAGCATCATGAAATATTTCTTACATACGTAGGTATAATCGTTGTGAAAGATTCATATTTCAGATGTGTTAATTGTAAGAATTTCGGAAAAATAGTTTGACCAAATACATTTCATTTTCACAGAAAATGTTTGAAGTTTTTTGTTCTTAGTACATACTTAGTAACTTTTAATACCAGTTGTGGTTCACACGAAAACGAAAATAAACCTATTAAATTAAAAATTTAGATTAGGAGATTATTTTCTAGAGATCTTCACAAAATAAAGTTGTTTTTTTTTTGTACAAATTAGAGACTGTGGTAAAAAGTTACTATAAAGAAATTAATTATCGATCATTGTAGTAAATATTCGAGCAGCTACAAATTTGGATTATAATGATAAAATATGTGTACGAATATTCATGACATTTATTTCTAGTTTCATCCTACATATTGGTGATACCAAATTAATTACAGTTTAATCAATGCCTTACAGGAGAAATTTCTGTTAAAATTCATATTTTGAATATTTCCTCGAATTTCCTACTACACATGGAAGGAAACTTCAAGTGAACCAGCAATCATTGAAAACGGTGATTCATACACAAGGGGGTGTCCTATTTCACATAAAGAATCAAACTACTTAGTATTATCCACTTACTAACTTCATCCATCCATATATATATATATATATATATATATATATATATATATATATATATATATATATATATAGAGAGAGAGAGAGAGAGAGAGAGATGTGGAAATAAATGAAGCGTGATTCGATTGTCTCGTACAAAAACATTATCCAAGTAAAAATGTTTCTAATGCGAAACTGGATGATTTTTTGACTAGCAAACTAAATTATTACTACAGAAATAAATTAGATATTTTATCGTGAAAATTTATGATAAGGCGATTATAACTAATTTCTAAATGTAATCTTCAATTTTATACATTCATTTGTGATTGTGTTTCCAACAAACTAACATTACCAAAATGTTAACATTCAGCCACAAATTGTCATTGCCAAACATTTGTCATTACCAAACATTACCAACTAAAATATAATATTGTATAATTAGTGTAATAATTATATTATTTACATTGCCTCTTATAAATTACAAAACGTTTCGGATCATTGATCTTTTATCTAATTCTATGATCCCGAATATTATGTGATTTCCGAAAAGATGGTCGTGAATTTATCTTTATATATTTGTTTACTTTGTATAATGTCATTATTATTTTTTAATGCACAATTAGAGTGGTTTGGCTGAAGAACAGCTCATATTCCTAAAACATTACTAAAAACAAGGGATTTAATAATAATTTTCAAAAAAAAAAAATTGTTTCAGTTAGACACAGGCACCGTAACCCATCAGTATCTTTAGCAATGTTTCTGTAATTGGTTAAGGTGAACTTCAATGAAAATTATGCAAACAATGGGATTGAAATATTAATTATTTAATTTCCTCATTTACTTAAATATTGAAGGGAAGGAAGACGTGAGGTATAATCATAAGCAACTCTATGTAGTTTTGAGAGCTAGCTCATTTAATATTTGGTGGACACGTGTATTAAATTAGGGTCACGAAATTCAGATGTTATCCAGACATCTGAAGAGAAACTGAAAATATGACATACTGAATTGGAAGGTGTTGTTCGACGAGTATTATGTGCTGAAATCGTAAAACTCAAAATTGTGACTACTAACGATCTCTCTCTTACTTTTTCAATTACCCCTTGTTATCGATGGACTTCGTCCGTTAATGCTTGACAAATAATAACAATATACAAGACCCATCCTCAAGGATATGGAATATTATTAATACCAACATTAATAAAAATGATTCCTACTCTGTTTGACTCGTGAAGACAAAATATTCAAAATACTACCAGATGTACTATATTCAAACTAAGTAAAGTAAAATAACTTATTTAATTTTCTTCTACAGAATAATCCATGGTTCAAAATTTTTATATAACATATTTGAGGTGAAAATCATTAATGAGAAATAGCGATATATTTGATTAGCAAGAATGAAATTGCACTTTTGGAACTGAATACATACATGTAAGAAATGTCTCTAGCATTTTTAAAAGAATGATGGGGAATACCAAAGCAGTTCATAAGAAAATATTCTGAACTCTCAATGATAATTACAGCAAATATTTGGTTATATATTTGTGTTTTAATGATTATTTTAAAAAATTGTGTCTGAAATAAGATTTTGCATAATATGTTAGTGTTCACCCTATACTGTTGTTTAGCCTCAGAATTTCCGTGAATCTTTCTTGAAGTAACAGCGACGCCTTGCATTTCCATATCCACAAGAAACATTAAACTCCAGACTTGTGTGGGAACAGTTTATTAGTACTATGAGTGTAGAGTTGCACCAGGTTATCAACACAAACACATGGTCTTGTTAGTTGAGTTTCCACAAACACCAAAGTAACATAAGCAATAATTCACCCAGAAGGAAGGAGCTAGATGTATGGTAATATATTTTGCTTTCTAAGATAAATTGGAAATATTTTCTTACTGTTTGGTATTGTTGACATCAAAGAATTTTTCATTTCCGAAGCTCATAATTTTGTCTGAAGATGATTGGTATAACATTTCTCATCTTTCAAAAGTTCCATTTATTTTATGATGGTAAAATTATATTTAATGATACGTTATGAAAACGGGAAATACCTGTTATTTTGTGCAGATGAGATCTATAGGATGCTTCCAACTAGATAACAGCTTCTGTTTGCATGCTGTTTCGCCAATTGCATCGAAAACTACTGAAGCATTCAGACGATGCCATTTGAGATTCTGGACCTGTGTGTACATAAGAATATGTATTATACAAACAAAGAAAACCTCATTGCGAGGAAAATAATTTTATTTGTGAATCCTTATTCTTGTACAATATTGCAAGTAAAACTACAGTATAACACATGAAGGATAAATAGTTTTCAAGAATAATAAAAATTATTTGGGTAATATTAAATAATATTTTGATTATTAAATATTATTCAAAATTGGCAGTGAATAATGGGAGATCGCGAAGATCATTTTGTGTATTTTATTGCAAAAAAATATTATTGAGAAACATTTTTGAGCGTGTAGATTATTATTTTACTTTTGAAAACATAATTAATTTTCGAAAGAAAAAAAAGAAAACACAAAATTGAGAAATAAAAATAATTCGATTTTGATATTAAGAAAAATGAACATCTTCATTCATGCTGTAAAATGTTGCGAAATCATAATATGACAAATGAATACAATCATTCTTTGTAGGATAGACCGCCAGATTATAAAAGGTATGTGAATGTGAGAAGTTAATATGTTTGGAAAAATAGTGCTTGGATTTTTAAGAGAAATTTTTGATGCATCCAACTCCAACATGGAAAGAAAGTATTGATTTTTTGTCGACGGGCAGCAACGAAAAATTCGTCGTGGAAAAATGCTACAAATTGCGCGTGCGAACCAATCAAATTTCTCCATTCCGCCCGAGGGGCACGAGGAATTCGATTGCTTTCACCTGGGGTTCCACCAAAATCGCCGCGGGCGACGAAACGCCCACGAACCAGAGCAAAGACCAGGAGACATCGCGCCAGAAAAACATGGCGCCCGGCGGGTGTGTGCTGGTGGCAGGCGGCGGCCGTCCTGTCCGCCCTGGACCGCCACCGGAGGCTCCTCGGGGACGCAGGTGGCTTCTTCGACACCTCCAAATCCCCGGAAGCACTTCACGTCACCTGGCGCGCCCGTCGACGGCCCGTTCGCGCCCAAACCTCTCGAAAAGCGAACCACTTCTTCCGGAGCGCACCCGCAGCGAGCCATCTTCCCGACGCGATTTTTCGCGCAGACGCCGACGCAATACTTTCGCGCGGAGGCGCAGGGCCCGGCCGCCCGCACGCTCTGCCTCATAAAACAGCGCCCTCCCCCGCAGTCCGAAAGTAACTTCTTTCCCGGGCCCGGAATTTTACCCCTTTTTACCCCTCTTTTTCCCTTCCCCTCTCTTGGCCGCCCTTCCACTTTTCGCGACGACGCGTCGCGGAGTTTCCGTGCGGATTTTTGCCCGTGCGCGCGCGTCGCTGTTTTAAGAGGGGAAAAAGTTTCCCCCCCGCGCGCGGAGGAAAAAAGAGAGACGGGACGATAATACGCGCGGGATGAAAGAGTGAGGGCGTCGGGAGCGAGGGGGAAGGGGCAGTTGGCGGTTGATTCCGACCAATCACGGACCACGCTACTTGTTTGCTTGGGCACAATTTTTTATTTTTAGTCAGGAAATCCCCCTTTTTCGCTCACACATCGCCTCTCTCGTTTACGCGTTACCCCGCCCGTGTCTCATACGTGCTACACACATGCTTATGTCTTATAAAGGCGGCGTAAATACTTTGCGGCCGGCAGACGAGCTGGGCGTCGGCGGAGGAAAGAAGGCAGCGGAGCAGCACTTTTGGGCAGCAGCGCAGTGCTACCTGGGCGCCTGGGCCACTCCCTCATTTTTACGCAACACAGTCGTGCACTCGGAATAATGCGGACAGTGATTGGATATCTGCGGCGTTTACTGCAGAGTGTTTGATTTTTGTTTGGTGTTTTGTTTTTGTGATTGATGGCCCAATACTTTTGTTTGTTTATGATGCTTTACGTTTGTGATTTTTCCCCTGGTTTGTATTGTTTCACAAGCAACCACGTAAATAGCAATTAAAATTTGATGATTTTTTTCGTGTTTCATCATGTGGCAGTGCTTCTATGTAGTATTGATTAATTTGTGAATGATTTTTTAAATATATGCTTCATTTTTAATGGACTATGAAGTGGTTTCATTTTTATACATTTTTAATTTGGAATCCATTAATTGTCTGTGAAAGTTAATAAAGCGTGTAATTTGTATCGTTCAAGTGAATATGATGGAAAAAGTGAAGAATACATTTTTATATATTTTTCATTGTGTTGTTTAAAAATAATTATAGCAGTGACAAAAGTGCTGTTATCATTGATTGAAAATTCAAGGTCTTTGAAGCAGCGTAGAATTTAGTGAAATAAATGAAATTCACTGAAAATTATTAATGTTAGATATTACAGAAGTGAATTTTAGAGCACAAATTAGGTTAATTTAGCTACGTTGTGTGTAGTGAGATATTGTTACTTTTATTTTCATTTTTGCAGATTCTAATAGCGAGTGGAGTCTAACTTGGTCCAGTGTACTGAAGTTATATTTCAGCGACAATATTTGAAAACTACGGAGTGTAAGTAATTTAGCGCGCAATTTAGCAGAAGTTTCCTGCCAAAAATCCGGCAGCGGCGCGCGGGCCCCGCGCGGGCGAAGCGGGCGCGGCGGGCGCGGCGCGGCGCGGGCGGGCCCAGGAGCGAAATGGCGCGCGGGCGTGGCGCTGCCGCCTGCCATCATGGCGGCGGGGCCGGGAGTAAGCGGCGGCGCGCCCTGCGTCGGATATTTAATTGATTTTTCGGCGGCGGTGGTGGCGGCGGGGGTGCGCGCGCGCGTGTGTGTGTGCGCCGGTGAAGAAGGCGGGGGTGGCTCTGCCGCCGCGCTGAGGCCGCGCTCCCCTCCACGGGCCGGGGGCGAGCGGTTTGCGCGTGCGCGGAGCTGTGGACGGCGCCGTGGGGGGCGCGCCGCCCTCGCTGCCCCGGTCCCCGCCCGCGCCCCCGCCCCCGCCCTCGCCCGCTTTGCTTGAGTGTGCGACGCGGCCGCGTGGTGGGGGCTGCGGAGGCCCCGCAAAACTCCGCCAGCCCGACCCAGGTTTTTCGGAATTTACTTCTCCCTTTCGAGAGCGGCCGGCCGGTCGGCGCAGCCACGCTCGCCGTGGCCCTCGCTGCCAAAAGACTGCGGAAAAGCTCCCCGACGCTTGACGAGACGAAGAACGCCTTCCGGGGCTCCCGGCGTTGTATCCCGCGCGCCGATATTTGATTTTCCGCGCGGGTCACGAGCGGCCGGCGGCGGGCGGCGTGGGCCGCGGCGCAGGCGGAGGCAGCGCACCGGACCACGTGCCGGGCATGTGTGAGCCCCCTCGCCCCCCACTTCTCGACCCCTCGCGGCTCGCATCGTGCGCGCTCTAAGTCCATTAGTACTCTCGCTTGCGGCCTGGGAAAGGTAGACTAGAGTGCCGTGCGAATTTCGCACCATCGGCCTGGCCCCTCCTTCATCGTCGCACGCTGTTTCCGCGGTACGGCACGGGGCGGGGCGGGACGGGGCGAAGCGGGGCGGGACGTGGCGGGGCGGGGCGGGGCGGGATGGGACGGAGAGGGCGGGGGGCGGGGCGGGGAGCGCGGGGCGCGGCGAGGCGAGGCGAGCGCCGCGCCGCTGGACGCCGCGCGGAGAGGGACGCGCGGTCATTTCCATTGGTATGCGCGGAGGCGCGGCGAGCGGGGCGGGGAGCCGCCCTTTCTTCACCAAAATAAAACACCTGGCGCCCATGAACCCACGTCGAACGGATTTTACGGCGAAATCAAGACCAATCCCGTAGCTACTCTGGGGGATCTGTTTACAAGTAGAAAATAGCCGGCTCTAGGAAAAATCCCCTGCTACACAATTGTTCTCCCTCTGCCCCTGTCCGTTCCGTCCCGTCCCCTCCCCTCTTATCTCGGTGTGTCTGCCGTTGCTAGGGTGTGCGATTTCCTATCCCGTGGATATGGATATGTGTGTGGGAGAGAGAAGGTGTGTGGTTAAACCGAACCATCTGTGGACCCGCCAGCCCCTGGCCGGCCAGCTACAAACAGCACCATACGTGCAACCCCAGTCGGTCGGCCGATGCAATGTCGTGGCAATCGACTGGTTCGCAGGGGCTCGCCCATTACGAGCGATCGTTGGACGCAGGAGAGTTCGCGCTCGCCAAACGTCAGCTGTCTCGTCGCCGTAAAGACAGTCAACTCCCGCGCGGTCTTAGAAACGCGGCGTGTCGTTCGGGTAGTTGATAAGTTGGACGAGAATATCATTCACACCCGTGTCAAATACATGTGAAAAATAGTGTGTGCAGGTGGGTCTTTAGAAGCTATAAAAACGCCGCTCTGCGCCGTTCCTAGAAGCCGGCAGGAGGCCCAGGATCCCTCGCTGATCATTGGCGTTGTCTGTGCGGAGCGGCGGGAGCGATCAGCGGTGGAGGCGGAGCGGCGGCAGAGGCGGAGGCGGAGGCGTCGCCGGGGCGGCGCGGCGCGCGGCGTGGGCCCCGCAGAGTGCAGTGCAGCGCAGTGAAGTGCAACGCCTATCGATTCGTTCAGTCGCGGCGCGTGCGACCGCGAACGCGTGCCGCAGCGGCCGCCCTGCGTCGGGGGCGCGGCCGCGCGCGTACGAGTGCGTGGCGAGTGCGCGATGCGTCGCGGCGGCCTCGAGTGCGCGACGCCAGGAAGGAGCCAGTGTGAGAAGCATGTTGCTCGCGAGGCGGCGGTTCGTCGGCGAAAAAGGCGCGGCCCGCGAGGCGGCGCGGTGCGGTGCGCGGGGAGGGTGCGAGGGAGGCGGCGGAGGTGGCGGTGGCGGCGGCGCAGCAGGCGTCTCGGCGAGCGTCTCCGAGAGCGTCTCGGGTGTGGCCGCGGCGGCGCGGGCGACGGCGGCGGCGAGCTGAGGGCCGAGGGCCGAGGGCCGGCTCCGCCTTCGCCGTCTCCGCCTTCGCCGTCTCCGCCTTCGCCGCACCCGCCTCTCCGCTGGACCTCCCGCTGCGGCTTAAAGAATACTTAGATTGCGCCCACGATATGCTTCCAACTTTTCGAGAAATTAAATGAGATTTCGTGCCCGAGGGTTGCGGTTGTAAGAGGGATCAGGGGCCCGCGCGGGGGGTGCGGGCGGGGGCGGCGGGGAGCGAGCGCGGGCTGCGCGGCAGGCGGGCCCCTTCCGCCCCCGAAACAAGAACCGTTTCGTAAGAGGGACTTTTTGAGCGTTGGTCCCGCCGTATAGGAACGTAACAATGTGATGGGAAGGGGGATTTAATTTGAAGTAAGCTCGGATGTAAAATGAACGGGTGAGGCGGGAGGAGGGGGGAGCAGGTAGAAGCGGCGCGGGCGCGGTGGGGAGACGACTGAGGCCAACGAAAACGGCCCCTTTCCTTGGAATTTAATCTAGAAGATGCGGCGGAAGGGAGGGGGTGGGAATGGAAGATGAAGAAGAAGGAGGAGGAGGAGGAGGAGGAGGAGGAGGAGGAGGAGAAGGAGGCGCAAGGGAAAGGCTCCGCGAGAGGCCTAAGGCGCCGGGCGCGGTGGAAGGGAAAGACGCCCCGCCGCGACGAATCGCATTATACTATTGGAGGGCTGGCTGTACAAGTGTAAGGAGATGCAGGGGCGGAGGCAAAGGAGGTTGGGGTAATGGGATGTTAAGCCCACGGAGCTATGGAGGTGCGCAAGGCAGATCGGAGGTGATGGTTCCGAGTCTCGGAGGAAGCGCGGCGCGACCCCTGCGCGCGCCGCCCTCCGCCGCTTCTGCTCCGCTTCTCCTCCGCGGTGCCGCCCCGTCCCGCCCCGCCCCGCGCGGCCCGCTCTTCCCCTTCGGCGCTCCGTGCCACGCCTCGCCGCTCCGCGCTCTTACCTCCGCTCCGTCTCCGCGACTCTGCCTGTTCCTTGTCCCGAAGGAAGGCCTCCCCTGACTCGCTCCTGTCTCCGCCCCGCGCCGCCCCCGCGTGCCTTGCTCCGCTTCGGGGCGGGGCTAATGGAAGGCGCCCGCCTCCGCCCCTCCGCCACCGCCCCCGCCGCCGGCAAAGAACCCTGCGAAGCTTCTAGAAAACGGTCCCCATATTTCGGAAATTTGACGATGCGTGCACGGAAAGGAGAGAATCGATTAATGCGGGAAGTCAAGTGAAGAGTTTACGTGGTTTTCAGGTCTGTTGTTGGAAATTAGAAACTCGCAGAGCTTTTAAAAGTTTTCGGAGAAAAATGAACGGTAATTTCGAAATTATACATCTATTTACTATTATCACTTTCTTCGTGAACGAAAACCTCAAAACTTGGATGATAAATTGCTTATATTTACACACGTGGGTAAATGCTCTTGTAATTTCGCCCTGAAGAGTTTGTTGTTGCTTGCCTACGTTGACTAACGAGAAAATTTACTCAATGTGTTTCAGAAATACAGACTTAAATCCAATAAAATAATATTGAATAAAACGTAATTTTAAAGTCACCAAAATTATATGCCAGTCGTTTATTCAAGATTGTTAGAGATTAAGAATTTAATACAATTTTATACCATCGTGTAGCTTTGACTATTTTCTCCACTTTGCGTACACATTACACACATATATTACTGAAGGTAAGCAATAAAACTAATAGCGTGTGGTTGGTTTGTACATTATGTTAAAGCACAAACTTCCACCTCATTAAGGACATTTGAGAAATTAGAGAGATATCCATTTTCAAATTGGAAGCATTTTAACACCAGAATAAATAGGAAAGACACACTTTTTTCAGAACTAGTAAGACGAGAAAAGATGTCTGTGAAGGGAATAATTCAACACAATTCAAGTAATATGTATAACTTATATATATATATATATATATAATAACTAAAATATTTAATCCACGAATAAAATCATTGGTGTTCAGTTAGGTTCGCCTTTGTCTGCCCAAATAATATAAAGCATTGGTGCAGGAAGCTTAACGGGTGACAATAATACATAATAATAAGAAAATAATCAGTTATTATATAATAGTGAGAACGGCTTTGAAGTCAAACATGTACTAGCTATGCAATAAGTCGATGCTGCAAAATTTTTCGCATACAATAATTAGTTGGGATTAATTAAGTGCTAATATGTTCAGTTGTGTATTTTTGAATTAACGTTTCTGATGACTCAAATTTTACAATAATATGATACGTATAAATTAATGGAAACTACTCTGCGTGTTATGAATTCGAAGAATATGTTATGCAATATTCCAAGATCAATACAGATTGTAGTAATATATTCAATATCTAATTTCAGTAAAATAATTGTAATTATATTTACTTATCAACGAATATTTTGCAGTTAATTTTCCTCGCAGATTTAGATAAGCAATATTTATATTGCTTTGAATACCTTGTCACATCAATGCGTTAGAGATAATCAACATCAAATTGAGTGTAAATAACATGGTATGCAGCATAACAAAAATTGTTGGATACTAATATAAGGATGAAAGCTGCCATAAAATAACACAATTTAGCATAGGCATGAAGAATTTAAAAAAAATAAGCCGAAATAGCAGAAAGGAAAGCATCATGCATATTAGATCCCTTGTGATACTTTATATTCTAGTATTGTTATTTTATATACCTAATATTCAATTAATTTAATAAAAATCTGAGAATAACAAGATAACTGAGTACATAACAACAAAACTTTTGACAAGAATATGGATAGGACAATGTGCGGAAATTTCAGATTTGTACTAGATAGACTGATTGCATTTACATATGTGAAATGATCTATATTGAGCGGGGACTCGTATTTGCCTATCTAATAGTATAATATTAAAATCTTTTGTAATGAGATTGGTCTACGTTAACAAGTGCTGCAGTAAACACTATTACATTGTTGCCTGTGTTTACTTACAACTGCGACGTAAACATTTACAAGAAAGCAAAATACATTGAAAAAATCCTCTTTTATACATTTAACCTATTTTAAGCTGTAGTGAATGCGTACGATGTGCTTACCTTGTGAGAAGTGGACGTCCGGCCGCACTTGCATGCTCAGCCCGCCATTGAAGGGTCATCATGCGTGATCGGCGACACAAAAAGAACACTGGGCAGCAATTGCGTAGAGCGATCTTCCGCACAATTCTCCTTTTGACGTGATCGTGGGTTTCCCTCAGCCGACACTAGGTGGAGCGCCTAGTCAGCGACATCGCCAACAGCGGCAGCGACGGCTTCGGAGGTGCCGACCCGCTCGGCCCGGCGCGCGGCGTTAGCGTCTTCCACGGCCCCGGCTCCGCTTCGCTGCGCCCCGCGCCGTGAAGCACCGTCCCGTTGGCCGTTTCACATCTCGGCAATTACCACTCTTCCAGGAGAAATGGAGTAGCTGAAAAGTTAAACTCTTTTTCACGACGTGATAGCATGTCTTTTAATAACACTCAACGCTCAAAATGCGTAGCGTGTGATTAACTCAATTTCTTTCACTTAATGGTTTGGTGTGTTTGCACGTTACAACTTAGACTAACCAAATATTACAATTTGAGAAGTTGTAAGCTTAACAGAAATAATGTATTAGGCAAATTGATAATTAGTTCTTACTAACAAATCACACCTGTAAAACATATGACAAGCAAATGGCAAGATATATAGAGAAATATAAAATAAAATAGTGTAGCAAACTAACGGACGAAATAACACGAAATTCCACTTACAATACTGTTGTATTTTTATTTCAGTTAATCAATAATAATAATAATAATAATAATAATAATAATAATAATAATAATAATAATAATAATAATTCTCATCATAGTAATAGTAATATTGAAAGAAGCTTTCTTTTGATACAGTGGATGCGAACTTTGTCATCTTGTATCATCAGGTTGGTCTCAAACTAAAATATTCAAAAACTTCAGTTCAATTCAAAGGGAAAGAAAAAAAAAGGAATCATACGCTATATCTTTTATATATAGGAGGTTCTTCTGTTTGCCTTATTTTGTAAACGGAGATGCCATCCATTAGGGTAAGTTCTCAATTTCGATCTCTTATATGAATTTTCGATCTCTTATATGAATGCAAGAACAACGTACAGATTGATATAAAAATGTTTACCATTCGCTTATAAATATTTCGTTCTTGTTGACCATTTACTGGAATAAACTTGCTATATTATACAAAAAATGTAAGAATGTTTAAGAAGTGCAGTAACGAATTTATTCATAGACTATAAATTCATTATCTTAGAGATCACGGTTTCTTGGGGTGCAGTTAGGGTAGCATTCATAGATACTTGTTCAAAGGCCTTTGGTACGAAAGGAATGTGGTTCAAGAACGAGTTAAGAGAAATTGAAAGACTGAAAACTAGTTGGGGAATCCGGTTTGAATCTTGCGAAGACACATTCAGTAAAAAACAGACACGGTTATTTGTATGTCTTTTGCAGGTGTTTTGTCATTGTTGCCTATTTTGTCGGTTAAGAAAATATGATTCATTGGAAATATTTTAGAAAAAAATATAAAATATTAAGAAATTCGTTTCAATTAACTGGATATTACGATCAGCATCACTTTTAGAAAATGGAGGAATCAATGACGCTGGGAACAATAAATACTACCTTTGGAAATACACTTATTCAAATTAAAGACAGCAGTAGACTTTTTGTCAAGTTGTAGGTGTTTTTGTAAATATTTATCTTTGGTCTCCTTTCACTTAAGTGAGAATTTAAAAAATGTGCAGTAATTATTTCTCATTTATTGTAAATTTTAAACTTTAACACGATTTATGAAGAATTGTAGAAGAATAACAGCAGATTTGTAGTCAGCTATTGAAACTATTTTTTATTATTTTAACAATATTCCTTATGCCAAATGTTACATTCATTTAGCTATAGTTATTTTGGCGTTCATTAAAACATCGATAAAAATGGACACAAATGCGATCATATTGTCTGTACGAAGCTTAATATTTTTTTCTACTCCCATTGTATAATTCTGTCAAGGAATGGCTGCAGCCTGTTGCAAAATGATACTCATTATGCATTATGATATATTATGCTGATTTCATTACGAAACAGGTTCTTGACCAATCACAGAGAAGTTTACAAACCAAGTATTGACAATTTAATCATTGAGAATCGTTCTAGTATATGCTTTAATATTGTAGATTAAAATTACATTTAAAATTATATTATGTTTGTTCGTTTTAATTTCATTTGTTATTAGTAATTTTTACGAGGTATATTTTTTAAAATAAATTGGATCGTAGTATAACTTTGATTCTATTTGACTAGTGCAGTTGTAGAGGTAGAGGGAACATTTGACTGACCGAAAGATCAGAATGCAAGTCATTTTGTGTTATAGGTTGCTGCTGTATGGTTGCCCTTAAAAATCGGCCAATTCTTTCGTATAAAATGTCTAGTGAATCAGAGGTTGAGTTAACATTTCCTGAACTAAGAGAAAAAGCGAAAATGGTGATCTCGAATTCATTGCCACAAGATATGTACTCTCTCGCAGGCAGGCTGGTAAACCAAAGCCAGCTGCGGGAGGTAGGGTAGCTGTCCGTTAGGTGCCCTTGGCTGAATCCCGTATGTCTACTGACAAGAAACGATTCAATGTAAAAGTTATTATAAGTCGTAGAAAAAGTACTTATGGAACTCGATGTAATGGGTATTAATACACTCGTGTGATGTTGACGATACTCGCTCGTTCCTCGCAATATCACACTCGTTTATTAATATCCACCACTACATCATAGTTTCGGAATGCACTATTATTTTCTAATATTTATCATGAGCCGTTTAGCAGTAAATTTCCTTTTTGATCGAAGTAGTGTATGAGTAACTACGTTGTTGCTTCCAGCAGGCTCATAATTCTCACCTCCCCTTGAGGCGTTTACATGGTAAAACGATTAAGTCACTAGAAAAAATAGTTTGCAGCTCTCCAAACGTTAGCTATGTATGAAAGCATTGGCTTAATTTTTTATGCTTGTGTAAAATTTTATTTTGATGACTTACTTGCTTTTCCGCGCCTTAATTATTAATTTCTGTGGCTAGTAAATAACGTTTAATTCAAACGTTAATTAATATTGAACGATAATTAACGACTAATTTATTCTTGATATATTAAAACTATTCACTGAACTTTTAAGTGAATTTACTTGTACATTTGTAATGAACAATTTCT
This sequence comes from Gryllus longicercus, assembly GCA_038098605.1. Taxonomy (NCBI): domain Eukaryota; kingdom Metazoa; phylum Arthropoda; class Insecta; order Orthoptera; family Gryllidae; genus Gryllus; species Gryllus longicercus. The sequence continues at coordinate 20,297 of JAZDUA010000104.1, forward strand.
GAATTCAGTGATGCAGCCAATAACATTATCACATTGCATGTTTGGGAGAAATACCGGTTAACACTTTCGACTCAGACTGAAATACTACACTGTATCAACAAATTATAAGTATTAAGTTTGTATGTATAACACTGAAAATAAATAATGAAATAATTATTAATGAAATATAATATTTTTGAGATATACAAGTTTACTAATAAATTCTAATCTAATGAATCTATTGATTGAAAAATGGTTTTTACAATGGTTTTGACGCTTTTGGTCAAAGTTTGAACTCTGCAATTCCGGACATGGAATCAAAAACGCATTACTTGAATTAAAGATTTAATAGTAACAGATTTAATGTTAGTTAACATTATTATTCCTAGGAAATGCTATACTATTGAGGAGGATCCTGATTTAGATGTTGGTATCTTTCATGCTCTTTTTGAAAAAAACAAATTCGGATTTTAATAGTTACTTGGAGAAAAGTCTTGAATGTCTACTATTATAAAATAGCATTGTAATAGTTTCAAATCATATACATAATGACAAAGTATCAGATTTAGTGTCAAAGAGAGCAACAGATTGGTTCCAAAATGATTGAAAGATTGGAAAATATCCACAAAAATCAGTGTTTACATCAGATTCAAGAAGCTCTCAGACTAGACAGTTGTCACATCGATTACAAGATTTTGATTGCGAAAATCTTGATGGACAAGTTAATTCAAATTGGAAAAAAATCGGTATCATTGATCCAGTTCAGTAACAACAAGCAAGAGCCAATGTTTCCAAATAACATAGGATTATTTTAATAATAATATGTGTAAAATATAAAGATAATTAATGGAAAAAGGGATTTTAGATCATGAAATTACCTCTTTTGCGTTTGTATTCACCACTTATGTAAGAACATATAGAGACCCGCCATACCTCCCTCCAGTGCACTTCACCCATGTCAAGGCACGAATAAAAACGCACATTAAGCATTTTCCTATTGCAAGCACGTTACTGCTATACTTCCAAACGGTGAAATTATACTCAGGGCCGTCTTTTAATCCGGTAGCACTGCTGTCACGGCCACAATAATACAATATCATGTAAGTCTTAGTCGGACGCCTGTAGCTAAGGTTACGGACAAGAAGACGGAATGTAGAAATTATTGTGATGAGTAAAAGTCATAAAATATTAAATAACGAAGAAACCCCAAATCAAATTGCTAATTATACATTTCATGGTTTACTGTAATATTATTAATATTTAAACAATATGGGATACACATGGATACTTTTAGAATATTCTATCTCAGCATGCATTCATTTGATTGCTAAACAAAAAATTCTACAATAGAATTTTAACTACCATAAATTGTGAAGGATGTTGCGAACTACATATATTTTCCACCCGTCAAAAATTATTATGGACCAAATATTCCTCCATATGCACTTATGTATATCAGTAATCTATATTTCTAATTTCCAGTGACGGCAGAAACTGAAAGAAAACTGCTTTCTATAGGCTTGTGAGGGGTGTCACCGGTTAGATTTCCAGCAGCTCGAAAAAAAATTACAAGGAAACATTCGATTTTGACTGAAAATTGCAAATATTTGGTCGTGGTATTCTGCCTATTCTCAAACGAAGTGCGTGTCTGCGTCACTACTTACGACATAGTTGCTGACGGCATACGACGAAGAGGCTGCTTGCCGTTAAATATTTTGCTATTCACGTGTTGAGTTATGAAACAGCAACTTCCTTGATATTCTTACTATGTAAAATACTGTCATACTGTTTATGTTATAGTGCATATAATATACTATATGCAGTATGCATATCATTTTTGTTGTTGAAGTTCTCTAGTATTATACTCGTAATTATATTACAAGAATAATTTATCCATTTATGGGCATCCAGAATGATGTTTCGACTATTTTAATTTGATGATTTACATTTAAATTCATTTTTTAAAGCGCTTCTTTACACCTCTTTAATTTCAAATTCAATTATTCTAAAATTTACTACTCTTCCGTTAAATTATATCAATGAAATCCGGTCTTCAACAGGTTCTCTAGCAGCATTTTATTTTGTGCAATGTTTGTAATTCGCAATCTATTTCGTGAAGAATGCAATCAATTGATGTTATATATTGTATGATACGCTGGTGGTCACTACAAGAGGCTAATTTTCATATGCAGTGGCATTTCAAACGTATTTTCATCTAACAATCATGTTTGAAAACAACGTCTCCAATGTAAGAATGTATACGACGAAAATGTTGGGTGAAATGTTTTAAATTGTTGTGCGTCTGCAACCGCGAATAGCAACGACAGTGAACTTGCGCTCAGCCAATACACTGATGAATTAAAAATGTGTAGTAGATTAAAATAACGATCAAAATGCCTGACGTTACATAACAGAAAATAGGAATCAATAGGATATAATTATATATTATCAAATATCAACAATTGTTTGAAAAAGATTTCAAGTTAGATTGTAAATATAATATCAACAGATATTTAGAAATAAGACAATTAGTGTTCTGAAGGAGTGTCGAACTAATCATTTTTCATTTACACATAGAAATAGAAAGAATGTGGGGGCACAGTCTTAACTCTGCCGCGTCGTTCAGTTTTACTACACACAAAATGTGCGGGTCGAAAAGGACGCCTTAGGTACTAACAACATTAAAATATCGAGATATAATTTAAAAGGAAACAAACACACTCATGTGTATAAGGGGATCTATATTCTCAGGGAAGAAAACTTTAAAGAAAGAAAAACAAAATTTTAAAACCATTTTCTTCGCGAAAGAGAATATTACAAAAATTGAGGTTTTACAACAATCCACACGTGACAACAATTGAAACTCGTCTTCAAACAAAGGAATTAATAGAATAAAAATAAATAATTTTGAAATTTTACAAAGATATATCAAAAACATTTCGTTGATTGGCTGAAGGATGAACAGTGGCTAAATTGAACACATCAATACAAAAACTAAAATCGTGGGCATCTATATATTTCAGTGATATCTGATATATTCAACAATCTCTCATATTTGAATGATTGAATATTGTTTTTCGATGACAGGAAAAAAGGACCGTCTGTCACGTGGTAACTGCGCACTGATAACATCAGATGAAAATAAGCACTTGATTTGCATATATCGGTTTCGCCTTTTGTTCTGAAATATCTTCTATAATACTTAGAAGATTCTAATAACTAAGCAATATTTTTGTCTTATGCTAAGTTTCGAAAATACTTATTTGCAACATTTGTTTTTTCACATCCTATGTATCATGAAACCCGAGCCTTCAGTTTCTAAACACACTTCATGAGCTGATTCCTAGCCATCCGAGAAATGGTGCATACCCGATATATTAACGTTTTAATATTTACTTTCTCACGTACTACGTACTTCCGTTGTAAGAAAGTATTATAATGCTGCTATGTAAAGATTCTTTGACAGAAAAATTCATATTATGGAGCCCTGGTACCGAACCATCTTGTACAGTGGTTTATAGTAAAAATCTTCCTCTAAAACATGGTGTAGTCGGAATCCACGTTTCCACAGTCTTTGACAACGAAAAATTGGTTTAGTGCAAAATGCCTGTCGCCGTCTGTGGTCAACAGTAAAAGCGCGCAGACGAGTTTTTTCAAAATTGATATTCCACGATCGTCCAGGGCGAACTCGACGCCTTGTGAATTTGAAACGTATATAAGGAGTACTTTACATAAAGTATTAACATTTTCAAAATTTTCTGGAAAAACGCTCAACATTTTTTGATGATTGTTTTCTGAGATACGTTCTTCTACAATTTTTCGAATATATAAGTAGTTTTCGCATAGTTTTGCGTGAAATGTAGATAATTTTTAAACAATTGGTTTAGTGCAAAATGTCTGTTGCCGTCTCAAAAATGACTTCAAATTTATGGATTAATTTTTTTTAGAGCAAAGGACGCTTAAAAGTCGTTCCAGACCCCATTTCCGGCGTGTTCTCTGAATTTTCAAAAAATGCACAAAATTAATATTGTAAAAGTACATTGATAATAATAGATACTTTTACCTTCATGAAATCTGTTCTGAACAATTGATCAGTAAATAAGGTCATGCTCAATTTTTAGAAATTTTTGGAGAATTTTTAGATGAGTTTTGTAGCTTAATTTTTGCTTGAAGTGAACGCAATTAAAAACTGGTGGCGCTAGAACAGCACATACTATCTCGCATTAATTCTAAATTTGCATTTTTACAAAATTCAGGCAGGTCAAAGAAAATGAGACCAGTACCATTATTTTAAGCGGCCCTTCTGTGAAAATAAATTGAATAAAAAAATGGGAGAGGTAGTTAAGACAAAAATTGTTTGAAAAATGCATATAATTCAGGCAAAATTACACGAAAATACAAATATTTTCGAAAAGTTGAGCACGACTTTATTTCAAGATCTGTCCTTAAAGAACAGATTTCATTAAAGAAAAACTCTTTATATTCAATATTGTAGTTGTAGCAAAACGCTCCCAAAAATTGCACTTCTGCAATTCTCGAAAAATGAAGGACATCAACGTATATAAGACTTTCACCATTGTGAGTACAGGATTTTTTCACTTTTTCGTTTCCTGGGTCCGGCAATAAGAGTTTTACGGCGCACGATTACATTACTTTCCTTTTTTTCGAAGTAAGTGCGAGAAAATAAAAATTATCAAAAACGAGTTCAACTATTTTTTCATATAGATTAAAGTACACTTAAAAATGCGGCACATTCCATTTTTGCTGAACTCTCTCAGTTTTCGAAAATTGCATTCTATATTTGAGTTTAATTATTCTTAAATAATTTTAAGAAAATGCTTCAATTTATAATACTCGAGGAATACAATTGGATCACAGTTCTAACAAATACGATTTTCTACCTTCTTACTAAACAAATTATTTCTCGGAGGTTACATGAGCAACATGAAAACGCCATCTAGCTCTGCATTTCTATTTACGGAAAGAAACCCCCAGCCGCCAGCGCGAGGATATGAATCCCGGGTATTGCTGTGGAGACAATTGCAGTCGCCTCCGGCCCGCGCGACCCGGCGCCCCGCGCGCTGAACCAGTTCACGGCACTCGGGGCAGGGGACGCGGATTGCGTCACTGAGACTACACCCATTATTACCAGAGGTCCTGCGGCCTTGACTCGCCGGAGAAAGTGCGAGGAGAAGTAGAATATCACTGATTATACACGTAACGACGGTAGAAGTGTTATTTTGAAATTATATTTTTCTTATTATTTGAAAAGGAAAGAAAAATGTATATTAAAACAAACAGTTGGTACGAAAGCATCGCATATTCAGTAGAAGTATTGTTGCTTCGTTTTGTGCACAACTGATTACATTTAATTTTATGTAGTCGTTGCGAAATATGCATTTTATAAGAGAAGTTAGGTTTTATTGAAAAAAAAAATTAACTGTTAAGTAATTGATTTAAGAAAAAAATGATTTAATGCTAGTCTTTTAGCATGAAATGCTCAGTGATCCCTAGCTTTAAAAAAGTAATGAAGTTCAAATAGTTTAACAATATTTCTCAATTGTAATGTACAACTTTTTCATATGTTAAATGACTAATTTCCTTTTCAGTTGTATTTATGTAAATAATTTATTTTCACACTTGATATCGCATGAACAGGAAGCATTTGATCAGAGTAATTATATAGCAGTTATTTTTGCCCAGTGCGACCCGTGGTACTTCTCCTTTGGTATTTACAAGGGGAATTGATAATGAAAGAGAACATCTGCTGGCAAGATAAAAACGTTGATTCGTCGAGTTATAACGATCCTATATATTAAGTTAACTCGCTGACGATGCCACCCTAATGAAACACAAATGTGAGAGCACAGCAGCTTGTTTGAAGCAAAGAAGCAGTTCAAACGGAGAGGCACATTAGAAACATATTCAGTAGCCTAGAAAAGAATAGAAAATGGAATATGGGAGAGAAGCAGTTTCTACAGCGATGTTACTATTTCACGATCAAGAAGACGATTAATTATTAGTCTAATATACGTGTATGCTCTCTCTGGGGACCTCCTGATATGACCAAATGGCGAAAGCGTAGTGTATTCACTTTCAGTGGGCGGACCTTGTACCGTGAGTTCTCTTTGAGCAGATGACACATGTTGGTTCAGTTAGGAGAGCCGCATTTCTTTACCTGTGCCCGAACAAAGAGGCGGTAGAGTGACTGACTTATTCACGCGTACGCCTCCAGAAAAGCGAACTCCACATTTGATAAGAAATACATCAAACGGGGCGCGCGGGCAGCGGCGAATGCTGGCCAGGGGGGAACGACCATAGCGTTCGCTTTTTCCCGACCGATCTCCCCTTCCGCCGCCGGGCGACTTAATGGCGCCGCGAACGGCTGAATACTGCCATCGGCCCCTCCCACCTGATGAGAAACTGAACGCTTGATTTGTTCCTGCCACTAAAGTTATAACGGGCTACAAAACGTTACGTGTTAGCCCTCGAAAAGTTATCCGAGCCGTTTCGGCGTTGATTGCTCCGAGTTTAATCTGAGAAATAATAAAATCCGTCGGCACGATTTTACGATATTTGAGGACGTGCGCTTACGACCTTTTCGAAGTCCCGACGTGTGGGGTCGGCGTAACGTGTGAGAGCGCCGCAAAGCTAGGCGATGGGATATTGCGCTTGAGGACGGTTTCTCCCGTCGCCACCTCCGTCCTCCTTAGCCGTCCTGCGTCTGGCCCTGCTCAGTAGTCCTCATCCCGTCCCGGCGACTATCTCCTCGTCTCTCCCAACGCGACCTCACTATCACCTCCCCAGCGTCTACGAGTCGCTGCCCTCGCCCTCGCCCCCGCCGCCGCCGCCTCCACCGGTTGGCACCCGGTGCTATCGTTCGTTCTAAGAGCCGGGGTCTTCCGTACGTTGCGGGTTTAAGATGCTGCGCCGTGCGCGCAGGGGGGATCGTAATACGCGTTGCCGCTCCCTAAATTATATGTCGCGATTTATGTTTATTGTTTTGCTAATGCAACTGAAAAGTTAACGCTCGCACGACTGCTTTTAATTTGTAATTGAATAACTTGGCGATATTAAATCAAAGAACCCATTAATGGAGGTCGTAGGGGAAACGCGGAAATATATTTGCGTGCGGGGCGCCGTTAGAAGTTTTCTTGAAGTTGGAATCGCATTCGGGGCCTCACCTCTGCGCCCCTGCGCATTCCGTATCCCGCGTGGGCGCGGCTGGCGCTCCGGCCGGCTCCGACCGCCCACGCCGCCTTCGCCGTCGTCGCCGCCATCGCCGTTGCGGGCCCCCGGCCGCCTGCCTGGGCGGGTCGGGTCGGGCCCGCTCGCCGCGTTCGGCCCTTGGGCGCAGACGGAATGGCTGCGTCCGGGGTTCATGCCCTCTGCACGCTGCATATCTGTATATATCTATTAAAAACAACAATAAATCAGAAAATTATAGATTGGCGTTTTAAACTGATGTTTTAATTTTTATCTCATTTTATAATAAAACATTATTTCATTTTAACTGGCTGATTTGAAAAGTGAATGGAGAACAGTGTAAAACTAAGTAATATTTTACTATTAAAGGCGTCTTTGCTTACAATGTAAATAAAATATTGTAATGATAATAATAATAATAACAATAATAACCATAATAATAATAATAATAATAATAATAATAATAATAATAATAATAATAATAACCACAACGAATAATCATACAAGAATTGTGCTTTCAGTACCATATTTCATTAACAGACATCAGAAACCAACCACATATTTACACATTTCCCTGCATTTCAGAGGTTATATAAGGTTTTTAAGGAAAATGAACTTTAAATGAAAATAAAAAAGTTCACAATAAACAATGTGTAACAGATAAATTAAACATTATTTTGCTTCGAAAAATTTGTATTTTTTATTCAACACTTTCAGTCAGTTTAATTAGAGACTGGTAATATGCAAACGTTATGACAGCAGGCAAATTAAATGACGTTGTGTTGTTCAAAATATAAACGTATAAAGTTGCTCTCTAGAAACCTTACACGTTTAGCTGACAAACAAGCAATTGTTCTCTCCGCTACAAATTTAATTATTTTGCGGAACCCACACGATGACAATCTATTGAAATGATTAATGGAAAAAATATTAATTTGCTGCCCCCAAAACAACCAAGTGATATGATTGTGTGTGAAAATACCGTACATTTAGCGCATTTACACGTAATAAATATACGTTATTACAAGATGATTCACATTGAACATGTAAATTGAAAATTTGATGTTTCGTGAGGTTGCATTTTTGTGCTACGGAAAATAAAACGGGCATTGCTCATTTCAAAGTTTGTTTCTTAAGTTGTCTTGTTTAATGTTGTTCAATATTTCGTTCATGAATATACAGTTATATGCTTTGATATGAATACAAAACAGCAGGGATGTATTTCAGTCTCTTCTCACTGGAAAGCTTTTCGGTCTAAAGAAATATAGTGCTTAGATACCTGATGTGTACCTAATTTTCCGAATCAGTTCTTCTTTAAATTAAATACTTACAATAATCAATTACATTTATGCCTCGTATTAAAAATAGTTTACTGCATTGAGGTTTTTATTAACTTATGTTTTGAATACAAAAGGAATATTTTATTCTAAACATTTATCTTACATTCCTTAGTACTCTTTTTACCATTTAATACTTCACAGTAAAGCGATATTCGCTCTTTTACTACGATAACAAAACAGATGCTTTGTCGATTTTTTCAGAAAGATTTTTCCTGTGCGATTTTTCTAAAAGGTAATAAAGGAAAAACAACAATATTTTTGCATAAAGTAAAGTAGAAGTTAAAATTAGCGTTGGAGCGTTAACAGCGATGCTATTAACAGTAAGTAAATAAAACGAGGTTCTTCTGTGGACTCCTCGAAATTAAGTTTTTTAGCATTAATCAATTTACACAGATGATACGTGTTATAATACAAATAGAAAATTTACAAAAAAAGAAACTCTAAAATGAAGATGGACAGCGTATTGATGAATGCAATATTCCCTTTCAGCTGTAAACATATTTGTTTAATTTGGGGGTTTCGAATTTAAATAATAGGTAGAAAACAAGTAAGCAAGCACAAAACAAGTATAAATAAGTAGAAGTGAAATGGTAAAATCTAAGATTATTGGAAATGAAATGTATAGAAAGCAATCAAAATGGTAGGAACAAGGGGTGTCGGAGGGGGGTACGTAGCTACTGTTTCAGACGAAGAAGAAGTCGTGGGATGTCGAGGCGCGGGAGGGAGAAGCGCGCGAATGCATTACCACTCCGTGGCGACGAGAAGCGGCTGCAGCCGTGTCGGACCGAGCGTAGATGCGTGCTCCGCGGCGCCGACGGCGTGTGGCGGCGACTGCGTGGCCCGCGGGCGGCGCGAGAGCACTACCTCTCCTCAGGGCACGGGCCGCCCTCCGCGACGGCCGCCGCCGCCGCCGCCGCCGCCGCCGCCGCCACCGCCAGCGGTGAACTCGCACCGCGCCGCCGTGAGAAGACGCGCCGGCCAACGTGACCTCCTGGACACCAGCTCAACCTGCTCTGCCGGGCGGCGAGAGGGCGGCCGAGGGCGGCTGACGGCGGCTGAGGGCGGTGGTCTGCGCCTCCTTGACCACCGTGGTTACTCGCGTTTCTGGTTTTGGCCACTTGCCGGCTCGCCACCTTCCCCCGAAGATAGCTTGTAACCGTTTCCCGCGATAGCATTCTTCGGAGCTGCCGATGTGACCCCGCCTCACCAAAGGAGGCTTCGCCGGCCACTGGACGCTGGTTCTGGAATCCGCCCTCGGACATTCGAACTGGCGCAATGCACCACGTAAAACAGGTTTTGAGCATTTTAACAAGGTTTTTTTTTGTTTTGTATCGTGTCTCATTTTCTGTTATAATTCGTGCAAAGAGATTTTCATTCAAACAGAAAAAATCGTGAAAATACTATACTGAAATCACATTACCACGTATTAAACTTTTATTGTGATTGAACATTTAAATTTCCTTACTCAAATGTGATGACGTAGCTAGTAAGATGTTAAATTTAATAAGGATTGCAAAAGATAGTAGAATGCCTTAATATTATAAGCCTTATTATTTATATATTGTATTATTTATCACCAATTCGCGAAAATACCTACTTTGAAATTTTTAGAGGTCCTTATAAATTGATAAACATAAATAGCCCTACATATTTTTTGTCATCAGAAGGTTTTGAAGGTATGCTAATAAATGCCCGTAAGGTTCATTGCAACAAAATAATAACGCATGACTTCTAAAACAAAAAAAAATACGCAATTCATTCTTCTTACAAATTTCAATAACATTTACGTTTCTAACGATAAAAAATAATTCCTCCTATTTTCTGTACTACTTTTCTCAGATACGAGAACTATATTAATTTCATTTCATATCAAATTTCATAATGGTGGAATCAATACTTATGCAATTCCAACTCTCATTCGATATTCTACTTCTTCCTGTTTCTCTCTTCACGTTGAGTGTTCGTGAAATCGACTTTGAATCTTTGAATGTGATTTGTTAAATTGTTTCATTCAAAATGGGTGTGAACGTGAGAATTAAATCAACAGAAATGTTAAAAAAACGTCTCCGTTGTTTATATTGGACCTGCATTTCATTGCATTTAAACTTTCATTGATATACTTTGCACTAAATTAAAACTTTTATTAAATTTAATTCATTGATATATTCCATTGTTTAATATCCCAATTTTTATTATGTATTAGTCAGAATGATAATGTCACCTGATATAAATTTACACATAGTGAATAATAATAATAATAATAATAATAATAATAATAATAATAAGGGAAAAAGGGTAAAAACAACAATAACAGTTACAACGATAATACTACTACTAATGATCAAAATTATAAAGATTTTAATTGTTTAAAAGTTATTTTGGTGTGAGTAAATCCTATTTGTAAACCTTTGCTTTTTAAGTTGAAATCAATTTTCTTTAAAAAATAGGGACATCTGTTGTTGTGAAGTGGTAGAATGCTCAAATTCAGTCTCTGGAAACAAAGGTAATATTTTCGGTTAATTTAAGGGGATTTTTGGGGTCGAGAAATGTCAGAAACCCTGCAATACATGCAAATACGTCAAACTAGAATTTTTCTTAGTTAACTATAAACTGTAAAAAATCTAATAGTACGCAAGGAAAATATTTTTCTTCGTAGCAAAATTTGGATTCATAGTTCTCATAAACAGTTGTATAATGCGATATGAGCAAAATGTTAACGTATTGTCTCATCAATTCCTAAGTACAACGAAGAGGAACATTTTTCAAAGTTGCAATTCATGTTTAACAGACGACAATGCAACACAGTGGATGATGTTTAATTTCAACATATTGGAATTTAATGTAAACATATTCTACAAACAGTAGAAGTTAATCCTCTGAAAAAATGATCCGATTTAAAAGGTATAATGCGCATTTTTTCTTTTATTCAAGAAAGATAGAATGCATTTCAAATGTTTAATTTTCTATTAGAAATATTTTCTTCTCAATTATCCATATTTATTTATACGTTGAAATATAAAAAAATACATATTTAAACAAAAAAAGCTTTTCCGTTCATTGTGAAATGAAACAAAAACGTAAATATTTAGTGGACTAATGAGTGCATGATCTGGGAGGTTCCTGCCTTCCTCAGTGACGCACCTGAGGGTGGTCGGCTGATGGAGTTTTAGCCCTTCCGCCAGAAGTCATTTACACATAGTTACTCTATAGTTGTTGCAAATATTCTTTAGCAAGGATTGTCATTCAATATATCAAATTAATTTTAAACAACTATAAATCAACAAATAGTGTTTAAATTCAGCATACATTATTTTTATAACAAAAAAAAACGCCAGCTGTGCATTATAACAACAATCTCCATAGAAAAATCCCAGTCACTGACCATACAGCTTATATAGACATTTTCCGTCAGATACTTTGGTGACGTACTGTTCTACCTTTTGAATACTATTACATTTTTGTCTAAGAATTCTTCCATGACATTTAAAACACAATGACTTCCGATTAGTATGCAAATGTTTCAGTTGCCAGCGAAACCAACCTATTTCATTGAGGCCCCAACGCCGACCTTCTCCTGGGTTGGGGGGCGCCATTGTTTCCCGCGGCGCATCTGAATGCCGGAAGAAACCACCCCCGCCTCTCCTCCCCTCTTCGCCTCCCGCCACCGCCTCCGCCTCCGCACGCGCTCTCGGCCGTCGTCTAATCCCAATGGCGAGTCCAGATCGCGCGTCGCCGGCCGCGTCCGGCCGGCTCGGGCGGCGGGCGGCGGGCTTCGGGCGACGGCGGGGACCGTGGGCAGTGGACGGCGGGCGGTGGGCGGCGGGCAGTGGGCGACTAGCTGGAGGGCCCGAGTCCTCAGAAGAAGCGCTCAAACGACGCCCTTCTTTGCGGGCCGGCCGCGGCCATTGTTCGCCCGGGCTGCGGGGTCGCGTGCGCGCTGCTTGCCAGATTGAAAGCGCCTCGCCGGCCCACGCGTTGTGTCGACACCGCCCCGCGGTTCTCGACCCCGCCGCGGCCATCTCGGCTACTTTTCACGTCCCCATCGCCGTTGCCTGGGCATCTGCTGCTCTCCCCTCATCAACTTCACAGGCGAAATTGCATATGCTGCCGTTGTCTACACACGCCTTATATCTCTTGCACCTTTATCTCTGTCTGCCTTTAATTGTCTATCTTCGCCATTTGTACTCAACTTCCCCGTTTTGTCCTACAGCGTCCTATCGACAGAACTCCTGTTGTATTTTTCATTCACTCGTATCATGCATATTACTTTGTTTTAAGTTTAAAGCCCATCTTCCACTGCTTCGCGCATTTCTTTCGTTGCATGTTTGTACCACAAGAAGCATATTAACACATTTTTATGACACTACCATCTCAGCCATTACTTTCTGTTACCATCATATTTTTAAATTTTTATAAAGTTAGTGTAAAAAGAGTGGACACAGGTCTTTTCTTTGTTTTCGGTTTATAGAACCATGCAGTGGGAGCTAATATAATAAGATACAACAATCATGACATATTTCTTCTTTATTTTCTCAAAAATAGTTTCACATAGCTAAGCAAATAACTTACGAAAATAAGAAAATGCGTAGAAATGGGGCGCAAAACATCTTTGGACACATGATGTATGTTTAATAACATGCATAATGTTATAGAAAATGGGGTAGTAGTTGTTATTCTGCAATATTCTACGTCATTGCCCGCGTCGCTTCCTGTCACTTATCGTCTGAGCTCTGCAGAGATAGGGTCGCTATGGTAAAATGGTTCCGACGAGGGAATTTACTATTGAAGAAAAAAGGAGTAATCCGTTGTACGATGTGTGTGCATTAATGTGTGAGGCATCTCGGACAAAAATCCCGAAATCAATAGAACATGCCATTTTAGATCGTTTTGGTGAAGGTATCACATTAGTCAAAAAACGCACGGTGATCAAATATTAAGTTTGAAAGATGAAGAGATCGTTGTCCGTGCAGAGAAGATTAATCCATCGACAAGCGCTCTGGCTGTGGCGGCAGAACTCAAGGATAGCGGAAAAGAGAATTTCGCAAAATCCTCTCCTTCCCTGCACCTCCGAATCTAAGTTGTACTGAACGTTTATGGAGGATTTTGGGAACTAACATTCTAAAAAGGAAAATTGCAAATAAGCAGCATCTCAAGAGAGTATTAGAAGAAAAGTAAAACAACATTTTTATTCAGAAATGCGTGAAATCGTGTCGGCCAGCAACATGCTGTAATCCACCTAAGAGACAAATCAAAGTTCAGGAAAAACTCGCAACAGTTTTGGGAAAATTTGAAATACGTTTCGTATCTTCAATTACTTTGATCAGCTTCCCTTACCCTATCACGTTAGCAGGGGAGCGCTCCGTGACCATCGGTGGCGAACTGTTACATTCAAGATATCCGTTAACCACTAGTCACAAAAATCACCACCACCAAAAAAATCAAAATTACTCAAAAAGAATGCTATCTAAGAAGAATATATAACCTATGACAATACGTATATCATTGGATTCGTCTTTTTACGCTCGTCACGTTAGCATATATATATATATATATATATATATATATATATATATATATATATATATATAATCATCTGTGTGCATGTATGTATGTATGTATATATAGTTCCATTAAAAAAAACAGTTACCTCAATATCTCGTAAAATACAAGTAATAAAACAGAAATGTACTCATAATAATAATAATAATAATAATAATAATAATAATAATAATAATAATAATAATAATAATAATAATAATAATAATAATAATAATAATAATAATAATGTCTTTATTAATGGCGAGGCTCAGGCCATAGGGCCTGCTCTTCCGCCTAACCACTGAATTTACATACATTTAGAGTAGTAATATTTTAAGAGGGGAGGACAAGCTGTACATTTACGTCTGGGAGAACAAATCTAGGGACCATCCCGGACTCATGTATCAATTAGCCCCTTTCCCAAGTACACATCCGTGTAAACTGCATTGCAATAACTTCAAATGTTCAAAAAATACAGGTGGTGGAATATTATATCAATATTTACCATTTTCAAGCTAGAATAATCTGTCATACACTGTCATCCATAAAATATGTAGATTCGGTTCAAACCTCCTAACATCAGGGAGGTTTGACCCACAATGTAGTAAAAGCAGGAAAGGGTAATTTAATGAAATAATAAATTTGTAATAGCCATTCGCAAAGTCTCCTCAATTAAGATAATCAACTTTGAATGTAATAAATATTATACCCTAAGATTTATATTAACAAAAATGATGCAATGTCAACTGTCATGTTCATTGTTGATTGTTAAGTGAAGATAAATTGTAGACATTGTGATGAACAAATATTTAAAAAATCAACTATGCACCAATAATTGAACTCTACTAATTAAAACACAAAATTTCACCCACAGGAAAGATAGCAACACTATTATATCTGCTTACGCATACTGAATTATGAAATATCGAACTCAGATTTTAGTGCCGTTGCTGTCCTAGTGCATCCTGTAGGTTTTGATAGTTCTCTACTTATTACATTGCGTTTTGTTTTCTAAAACAGAGGCATGTACTCCAATGAAACACTATTACGAAATTTACTACCATATGCTATATATATGCGAATTGTATCATAATTGTGTTCGAAATAGCATTGTTATGAAGTGGGTCAAGCCTGAGTTCCTCCATTATTTCAATATAATTTTCTCTATACATGCATTTTGTTCTAACGATCTACTTTATTTTTATTCTATTTCCATTTTCTATTATCTCTATCTTCTACAGCGCTCTTTCTTCCCGATCTGCTATATCTAATATTGAAACTCCTTGGGCCATTATCATTGCATGGTCGCTTGTCCTTACGTTCATCCACCTCTTTTCAACATCCGTCACCCCCTGAACTGTTGCGTCCGTTTGTGCGCCCGCTTTCATGGCCGCCTCCCCGCCTCGTTCTCGCCCCGCGCGCGTTTCCGGTGGGGGCGAAACGGAGGCTGGACGCCACGGGGCGGGGGCGGAGGGGGGGCGTCGGGCGGCCTGCCCCACGGCACGAGCGGAAGCGCGCCCGCCGCCGCCGCCCGCCACTGGGCGTCGCTGGCCGCCGGCGCCTAAAAGTGCGCCGTGTAAATCACCCACGCGAAATAAAAGGGCGACGCGGCGGCCGGCGCCGCGGGCCGGGGGCAGCGGGGCGCGGGCAGCGGGGCGCGGCGCGGCGCGACGGCTGCGGGGGCGGCAGCGCAACAAGTTGCCGCGGGCGTGCGTGCGGGGGCGGAGGGCGGCGTGCCGGACGCTGGCGATCTCCACCCCCTCCACCCCTCCCTCGCCCCCTCCCCGCCCCCCGCCGTGTCGCACGGCGACGCCCCTCGCCGGCCGCGCGGCCCGCGCTCGTGCTCGGAACAGACTGCTCCCCGCGCCCCAGGCGTCACCCGCAGTGTTTGAGGTGAAAAATGTGGAGCGAGGGCGCTGCCAGGAAATGGAGGTTTTACGCATTGTTTCTCCCAGATGCTAAACAACGTGTTAAAAGTGGTAGAATCTCTTCCAGTATATTTGCACAGTGGTATTTTTAAGTAGTGCTTTATTAAATTGTACAGTTTTAAATGACTGAATGTTTCTGAGAAATCTGTTTATCATTATACCTCTAATTCTGCTTGTTATTCGTGTTAATACATTTTCGCAGCTTCAACTCTAGTTCCATTTTTTATCAATGTGTTGTAAAATATGTAATGAAACAAATAATAGACAAGATATGTATGTTAATGTACTTTGAAACTGTTAATAAACTAATAAATTGATGTCGTATTCAATTTTTCCCAATTTACTTTTTGTCTTTTTATGTCAAGTGGGAATATTTTTCTCTCTTGGTTAAAACGTATGTTAGCTTATTAATTTATTAATCGCACCAATGTCAATACCTGGAGAAAATCTGCGAATTACTTTTTGCTTAAGTGTACCATTAATTCTCGTTAGCACAAACTCGCTTCGTATGAACAAAATTTGGGTCCCGCAGTGAAACATTACATAATTCATGATAAAATATTGATATTTATTCGGTTAGCACGAAATTCTCTTCCAAAAATTAAAAAGGCAAGAACAGTTTTTAGCCCCGGGCTCATCCTCCTGTTTTTTTCGGAAACGACGTAACGAAATCTGTTGGAGCTGAAAGTCAGGCGTCTGACAGTCTTCTCACGTAGCATTTTGGTCGGCCTCCAGATATTTCTGAACAATAAGATTCTTTTCTTGGAATTTGTGGATGTTCACGCTTTCATCGAAGAGATCAGTAGAAATAATTCATACTCGTGTAAACGACGATTTATCTGGAAATGTAATATCTGGAAATGATATACGTGCGTCAGTTTTTTTCATGAACGAATAGGTTTAGCGATGGCGAAAGAAAAGGCCAATCAATTTTTGGTCGAAATTGAAGTTGTTGAAATAAATAATGAGCGAGATTTAATGAGCAAAACAAAAATTGTAGAGAAATTGGGAATTCCAAAATATACGTTATCGACTCTAATAAAACAACTGTGATCCGATCAATAATACGGTTGCTTCTGGATACGTCGACAAAGCGAAACTCTGGTATTGCTAAAACGACATCGAGTAAACTATTGGAATGGTTCATTCATATGCGTTCTGCAAAAGTGGTTTGAAGTGGACCATTTATCCCAGAGATTGCGCACTCAGTAGATTCGAGCTTCGGATTCGTTGTTTTAAATGTTTTACTGGTTGTCTGGAGTGATGAAAAACAAAGACCGGCTGCGATAGCTCAATGGTAACCGTGGTTTTGTTCACTTTCGTTGGTTGGGAAAGATCATAAGATTCGATTTCTGATCATGGCGGATTTTCGACACTAGCTACATGGCCGAGTCGAATTTAACGACTGTCTGGATGAGAATTCTGGCGGCCGGCTGCCTGTTTGATAGTTTTCTGGGATTTCTACGTTCAATAACAGGTGAATGCCATATAATTTTCTTAACAAACTGATCACGGCCCTGGCGCAATCTTTCCTTCCTCATACTAGTCCCATTCTTCCTCTTTACACACACACTTTTCCGTTTACATTCTCTGCACTATCCCATGTCAGGAGATCAGTCCGGAACTTAGTGCTCCCTGACTCCTTAGTGTCTGGGCTTGGGAGGTGATCTGCTGGTGGAGATACCCGGAGTAAGAAAAATCCAGCAAACGTACGTGTAGGTTAGCCCCGGATCTAACGTTCCAGTACAGGAACACCAACAGCTACCGGGACTAGTACACTACACTAACGGAATTAATGACCCAAGTGGTTGTCGTGTCTTATGTGGTATGTCGTAAAAAGTCGATTGAAGAGACGCCAACAAAGTTAAAGAAACGGACAGAAACAGGTGACTGGAAGATTTCGAAGTCATTCGTCAGAAATATTAAACGAGAAATGTGTTGAACTTGAATGAAAGAGGAGTGTTTTGCTACGTACATCCCAATGGAATGTGAATATGAAAGGTCACAGAGCTTCCAGAACCAAACAAAAATTAATTGTTATGTTCACCTGCAATTCTAATAAAAGGGAAAATCCGTGTATGTAGGGAAATTAAAGAATCCGCGCTGCTATAAGCAAATTAAAAAGTCACAATTGACTTGTTATTATACACATCATAAAAAAAGCCTGTATTGACCGGCAGTTGTTTCGTGATTGATTTTTACGATTCTCTTCCAAATGATCACGTATGTCTACCATGGGCAATGTTGTACATCGTCCAGTACGATCACCCAAGTTGTCAATATTTAAAGTACAGTTCTTTAAAACAAGCCTTCTACAACCGTTGCAAGAGGCGTTCTTCACCCTTCGAACCAAAATTTCACCAATGAAGACAAACTACCTCCCGTGATTTGTGTGAGCTGCGAGACACGCAATGAAACACAACAATTCCATCACAAAATGATCTGTACTCGATGCTGTCATTTATAGAAAAGGCTACTATAAATACGTGAGAGATTAGCAGCAACTTTAGACGTTAGAAATTACATTGTGGAGTGTCTAAAAATATTAAATTTGAATGCGAACAGCATTTTCGCTCATCTGTCGTCAGTGCAACACCACATACTAAGTTTTTTCAAAAAATGTTTAAAATTGTGCACTTTAAAAAAAATGTTTAATGATTTATGTATGGAAATAATTGTCGATGTATATTAATTACAATAGTAAATGTCGATATAATTAAAGTTGGTTGAGTTATGTTTTTTCACTCTGATTATAAGAATATCTATAATGCTAATTCTTTCACCAGATTTGTTCGGTCGTTTGAGAATCGTCCTAACGAGAATTTGATTCAAGTACATGTAATGAAAATATTTAAACTCTATATAATGGTTTCGTTAATTATCAATTTCTTTTCTTCTACACAAGTAATATAATAGACGGCAAGAATAAACTAGTAGTGCTACATCACATATTTTCTAGCATTACTTCTAAGTTTTTCAATATTCGACAATTCAGATAAGTCAACAAGAATAAGACCTGCGCCATTTTTAAGCATCCCTTTCTCTATCCCTTGCAAAAAAGTTAAAGAAATAATGTGGAGGACATACATTTTTTAAACCTTTGTTTGCTGTTCATTAAATGAATTTTTTGTTTATATACGTTCATGAGGGAAGATTCATCATGGATGACGTGTGATCTGTTCTGTAGTTCTGTGTGTTGAGTGCTGTCCATCTGGATTGCGTGATCTGGGCTGTCCGGATGACGCCGCTTCAAAGGCTGTGTTGCCGACGTTTCGACCATCTTGTCGTGGTCTTCCTCAGAGCTGGTATGCGATACATACCTGTGAAAATATAAAGAAAAAATTGGAGTAGTTGTTAAGAAAAATGTTTAAAAACAATTTAAAATTACCTACATTTTGCGCAAGAGTACTCGAAAAAAAAAACACATTTTTGAAAAATTGAACATGACCTTATTTCAAGATCTCTCTTTAAATAACATATTTCAGAAAAAAATCACGATCTTCAAAAAATCACTATGAAAACACTCACTATCTTCAATATTGTAGTTATAGGAAGACGCCCAAACAATTGCACTTTTGCGATGTTCGGAAAATCAGTACTTTCAACGAACATGAGATCTGCACCATTCTCTTAAACGTCCTTTACGCTATTTGAGAACAAAGTTTACTCAAAATTGTATGTGCTGTTTTTGAGAAAATTTGGAAAATGTTTTTGGGGTTTAATATAAGTACCTTATAAATAAAATGATTCGTTTAAAATCCCCAATGCTACGAGTATGTTCAGATAGATCGATGAATATCAGTTTTTGAGACAATCAGCTGAACAGTTTAGGCGCCATCGTTGAACACAGACGGACAGTTTTACCGTCGGTACGGACCAGAATGTTTTACCGTCAATCTATATTTCGGTATCAAGGACCCACAAAACATGGATTCTGGCTTACTTTTTCGATATCAGAACCCGGAAATAAGAGCTTTTGCTGAAAAGTCGCCGTTTCCCGACACACGTTCACAATACTTTCTCTTCTTACGTTAGTAATTGCTAGAATGTAAATAATAAATACTATTTTTCCCATTCCCCACCGTTAAATCACCTTAACGTTAAATACAATTTGAAAATGACTACATCAGTTCCGTGCTATTATTTTAGTGTTTATTTGTGTACATGTATTAGTGTGTATTTGTGTACATTGTAGCACCCAGTAATATTTTGACCTTGAAATGTAGTTATAAATTATGTTTTTAAAGCTTTGTAATAATTTGTTGAAGTATATCATACGCTAAGGAATGATGATAGTTCTCTCGCACAATACCGGATCTATAATTCTGTAACATATAGATGGGCGTTTGCAGTATCCTCATCCCTTTCTTACGCGCACACAAATTTACATGTACTACACTACCACACATGCTCGGTGACCAGTCAGAAGAGCTTGTCTCGGCTGGGGCTGTGCCCCGCTAGCGGGAGATGCCTTGATAATGTAAACTACTAGCCGATCTTTAGGTGGGCGTCGGATCTCGCCATCCAGCGGGGGAACATCATCGTCACCTTCAACGATAAAATCATGCACTACATTTTCGGAACTAATGACAGTAGCTGTTGACGCGCACGGAAATATTATTGAATCAGTCACTATCGACAGTGGCACTAGCTTCAGAACTAGGTCGAGTTCAGCCGCTGTCTGGAGGAGAATTCTAACGGTCAGCTGCCAGACGAATGCCGGAGCTGTACCCTAATAAACGGGCCACGAACCGCGCGCGATCTTCCCTTTCCCTTTCTTGTCCTATCCTCACCCCTTACTTAGACACACATGCACTATACTTACCACGTTTGCGGAAGGTTCAGTGAGAAGCTTAGAGGTTTTCCCTATTGGGGTGGTGCCCCACTGTGGATGATACCTGGCTTAAAGAAAAACCTAGCAAGCCGACGTGTATGTTGTCGCCGGAGCTCGCTGTTCAGAGTCGGAAGATCATCGCCACCTCTCGCGATAAAAACATCCTTTACATGTTTAATGACCTTCGCAAACGTTATTTCTTGACTTTAGCAAACGTTCGGTCTCTCGTCTCACGATGATGTCTATCACAAAACCTCTACAACAGTAGACACTCGGCTTTCTTCACCGCTGTATGTATTTAGCTCAGAGCTAGCATTGCTGCTGACTATCCAGCATTTCTAACCGGAAGTCACTTCGAGTTCAGACAATAGCGGATTTTCGACACAAGCTGTATAAGCAGGTCGAATTCAGACACTACTGCATGGAGGAGAGTTCTAGCGAGGTTTCTTCGGCCAGTAGAAGGTGAAATCCGGTGCAGTACTCTACCAAATGGGCCACGTATCGCGCGCGATCTTTCCTTCCACTTCCTAGTCCTATCTCTCCCTTACACATCCACTTATACTTATATGCACTACAGTACCACACATCAGGAGACCAGTCAGGAGCTTAGAGCTTGTAACGGCTTGTTTCAAGTTAAATTGTTTGTTAAAGGCTGGCGCGTCCATGGCGGGCAAGCCTTTAACAAACCTGTTAACTCCTGTTAACTCACATATTTAACACCTGTCCATATTTAACACCTTAACGCCTGTTAACTCACATATTTAATGTATCCTTATGCACAGGAATTTTTCTATATATTTTTAAAACAGCTAATATTAAGCCACTTTTCGAAAAAGGCAACAAAATGAAATTCATAATTTTCGGTCAATTTCTCTTTTGTCGGGTTTTTCAAAAGTATTAGAGACTTTTTTACGTACGAATGAAAAGATTTCTAAGTAAACAGGACGCGTTTTCAGATTGAGAACATTGGTTTCGAAAATCAAAATCTACAGTAACAGCCATATTTTTTTTAAGATGTCGCCTTATCCGTGGATCAAAACGAAGCACCTATTGCAATATTGCATCCAGTTTTTAACTGTTTTTGCCGTCAACAAATAAAAAATAATAAAAAAATTATACTTTGAAGGCCGAAACTGTCTCTTAAGGTCTGAAGAGGTTCTAATAATAAAGTGTTAAATAATGATATAGTAATTCGTTATGGAGGGAAAAACTATACTGAAGTCCGTGATTTACATTTCCTATTGGTATTCGTCTGTTAATATAAAAAACGTAATCGAAATATGTATACAATATTTAACCACCTTTATTTTATTATTTTCGTTTCGGCCAACTAGGACCACGCAGGGCAAGCGACCTGCAATTGCCGTGGCTCAGTTTTTCATTTAATATCACGGTGGCAGGTGCTTGCGAACACTTCTTTGGGGGGACCAGCATTAAGCTGGATCCGATTTTTATCCCCCAGGGTTGTTAGTCCTGGGGGTATGAAAGATGAAATGATGATGATGATAATGAGGGGTGAAAGGACGACACACTCATACAAACACACACAAATACACCCATGCCCGAGGCGGGACTCGAACCCGCGATCTTCTGGTCCGAGACCACTCCGGCACTACTGCATTAGCGATCTCGGCCATCTGATCGGCATTTAACCACCTTTGATAATATAAGAAAATATTACATAGAGTGATCTGGCAGGCACGGAATAGAACAGAAAAGCAAGCACAGAAATGTTAACTGTTCTACTTCCATTTTTATTTATTTGATAATTCTATGAAATTGAAAAACATTATTAAATAGTAACGCACTTAAACAACACAAAATAAAATAATGCTTATAAAATATGTATTAAGTAAAAGACACTTTAAAAACCTTCAATTTTCATGAGCAATGAAAACAACGCAAGGCTTAAAAATATAATATCAAAGTTATATTACCAACATTTCTATAATATTTGCATACTTATGATACGCCTTATTTTTATTTTTACAAATTCCACTGGCAAGCGCCATTACAAATACATCTTCAAGTTAAAAACATATTACAACCAATATTTTCAAATCCTTATTACAAAAATAGCTTAAACAGTAGCTTTTAAAAGAATTAAGTGCCTACGAAAAATGAAAACCAAAAAGAAATTACAGTGTCTGAAAATTTCAAGATTATTAGAAGACTGTTCCACCAGATCTGTTATAATTTTGTCATTAAGCTGTTATTAAAACATACAACAAAACACGCATACGCATTTAAAAATCTTATTAAAAAACAAAAAGCTTGAGCATTTTCTACTCCGTGATACAAGAAAACACAACGACAAACTAATCATTTTATATTCAGATTTATAGAAAAACTATATTATTAAAATATGGCAGGGCAAATTATCGAATGTTATAATTTTAAGTAATCGAATCGCGTACAGTTTTGAATTTTATATTGTTTTGTTTGAATCGAGGCTCTGAGTTTTGCCAGACAATATCACCTAAGCTCAGTGCAAACCAAAAACCAGGAATTCAAAAAGCAAGAGGAATATTGCACTGTTGTTTTATTTGAAACATGACAGTTTGTGTAAGAAGGTGCCGAAGCGTGTTTAAATGCATTATAATACTTGAGAAATAACTGAATTCTCTGTCAGGTACACAGTCATTTTTTATTTCTTCAAGAACAAAACCGGAGTGGAAACACTTGCAACAGGTCAGGTGAGTGTGATTGTGAGGACGTAAATAGCCACGGCTAGGGGAAGAGTGCCTAATCGTGTTCTGACCGGGGGCCAAGGGTGCTCGATTAGATAGCGACACCGGAGACCGGCTTGAGGGGGCAGGTCGCGGCTTATTCGCCACTCGGGGGACGGTGACAACTGGGACAGGTAGCGCGAGACAAAAGGCTGCACCGGTCGATGGGCAGCGCAGCGCCGTCAAGATGGCCCAGTTGAACGAGTTGGTGAAGTCCACTAGCTCTTCTCGGGCGAGTTACGAAATTTGAGATAACACTTTTCGCCGACAGCTAGCCTTTTGAGCAGGGTACGACGAGCCCGAGATGGCTATTTACAGGTAGAAATACAGACAATGGAGAATGGAGGTTACCTTTTCTTGTGCTTCTTTTAATAAATCAACGAACGATGGACCGGTATTGGTAAACTGAATAAAATTAACTTCTTTTAACTCGGACACTAGCCTTACATTTGGAAATAATGTATTCGTTTTACTTTTCTCATACTTGAGGGAACACGAATTGCCGTTCAAAGGCTTCCTGCATTTGTATGTAAAGGATTTTCTCTTAGAAAATCCCTTTGTGTTATGTACTACAATATAATAGCTCGGTGCACGATATCTTCGTAACTTTTAATATCATAGTATTGTCTTTTTTACATAATGCTTAAGATATGGGAAATAGCGAAATCGTTCGGGCCATTCAGTCTTGATAAACCTTTTATACTATATTCTGGTTATCTAGTTTTATCACGTTGAGTTGTTCGATAATGTTATGCCACGTTAATGATGGATCATTATAAAAGAATTAGGATGCAAGTGAATAGTGTATTTTATTGATATTACTAACATTGCGATATTATACGTTGAACTTGTAACCGGGAAGGGAATTATAAACAAAGAGGCGAAGATGAGAGATAGTCTTTTCAAAACGCTCTTTAAAATATCTTAGATATATCGAAATAACCACAGCAGTTAACTTGAACAAAAATGGTTTTTTAAATACCCTATTATATTAACACGAACAGGTAATCCTGCTGGAAAACAAATATGAATTTCAATCAATTTTTCAGCTTGAGAAGATTTTTAAGAGTATGGAGTAATAATACAAATGCAAAGGGTTTTGAAGGAAATGCTACGAACAAAAAATGTGATCTCCAAAACTTTTTGGGAACACGCGATCTCGAGTCTATGATTTCCTGCATCCAGCCGAGGGTGAGAGCAAGGTCTGGAACGAAGGCCAGGGTCGACGGCATGGGCAAGGGCAAGAGTGAGGGCAATTGCACGGCGAGGCGAGGCGAGTGAGTGTCGCCGGAGGGAGAGCAGCGAGAGGCTCGCTGACCGACGCGACCGAGGAATCCCAGGCGGGGCGCCAGCGGGGGCGGGGGTGGAGATGGTGGCGGGGGCGGGGGGGCGTTGCGGCGCATTTGCGGCTGCAGAAAAAGCGGGAGTGGCGCGGCGTGCGGTGAGTGCGAAAAACGCCCGTACAGCGCTCTTGCCCCGCCCCGCCCCCGCCCTGACCGCAGTGCTAATTCGCGCTACCGATCGGGGTGGACGACCGCCACGCCGTCGCCCTCTCCCCGTCCCCGTCCCCGCCGCTGCCGCCGCATGCCTCTCGCCTCGCGTAGACGCGTCAGCCCTTACCCTAGTGTACATTGGCCCATCGTTCTCGCCGTATTCAACCTCAGCGCAGATTGTTTTTTCCGGAACTTTCATTTTGCCCTAGCCTTCCCCCTGTCTTTCTCCTTTGCTCCCCGCTGCATTTCTTCTTCTTCTGAACATCCTGCATCTCTATCGTTCAGATTAGTAATCCAAGACCTTCAATATTATTGGTTCTCACATTCATTTTCCTAGATTGCGCTATGGGTGGTACTCATTTCCCTATATCGCCTTTCGTTCCTCTGATGTTTATTCATAGAAGTACCTCCCTTTTTTTCATCCTTTCGCTTTGCTTTCGGATTTCCATATTCGTATCAATGTTTTTCAACTGGTAGCAATTTTCACCCTCTCTTTCTCAATGGGATAAAGGTGATGGCGTTGCCATGTTGCGTATCTCCAATCATTTCTGATCTACGTACACTGATACCTCATACCTCTGTTGGAAGTAAAGGTGCTGCCACTTTACTCATCACACCTGTTCTTTACTAGAAGTACAACTTGTCTTTACTTTTGTCATACCGATGATATCGCTATACCTGTGATTAGATTTTGTATTAGAAATCTATTATGTTCTATATTTCATTTGCGATATCACCTTTATCCATGATAATCCTAGAGTCTAGTAGTTTCTGTTCTTCTGAAATGATTTTTTCTGCCTAAGAAGTATATACTCTACACATACATTTACAGACATAATTATCTAATGAGTGATTGTTTTTTAAAATACGAAATTGTTTTACTTATGTATAGCGAGAACTTCAAGTTCACACGTAAAGATTATTGAACTCTCCTCTATATACTAATACACAACTTTAAGAAGATATAGTTTTGTTGTCAAATCATAAATATTCTGTTGTCCTGATAGTGAATATTAAATTTGTAATGTTTTACTTACTCATAAGAGACCTTTTACTCATTTAATTATAATTCTTTTGAATGATTCATGTGTTAGTCTGAGTTTATTATAATACTTTTTCATAGCAATTCCAGAGGGATGCACTTGTATTTAATCCTTAACTTTAAAAAATTAAATAACTTTAAAAAATTAAATACTGACACCATTGCTTTTGAATACTAACTGTGTAAACCCCTGTTTGTTTAATAACTTCTAAACATCTAACATTTAAACATCATCATCTGTTTGTTTATAAACCAATATTTTTATTTTATTAAGAAAATTTGTAAACATTCGACATTACTGTTGTAATATTCTGTTATGAAACGACGATAGAATGGTGGGTGATATTAATAAACGACTATGAAATATATAATGGGACGGACGATGAACGATCATACGTTAAATACATCAAACGAATGTTTCAATTCCTAATATATCGAGCTTCATACAGTACTTCTTCTATGACTTATGAAACCTAATAGTAGCTGAACATTGTTATCATTTCCACCTTTTCTCGTACTTCTGACAGTATTAATTTTTATGTGATTCACAACCGTTCAACATTTTAGTATTTTGCTTTGTCGTTGTGGTTTATAGCCTCACACCTTGGATCGCCTCAATAGAACGCAAAAATACAAAATTGGTGATTAATTACGTCTCAATGTCTGCTACTATTGCTGGGTGTGGTCGCCAGCAGTTACAGTTATGAAGTTCTATCAAATAACTATCATTATAAAACAAGCTGCAACAATCTAATTAGAGACTTACGCTATGTCAGATGAACAATATTTAAGAATATTGTAGGTCAATGACTCACTCTTTTGAGTTTCTCTTTTAGTTTCCCTTGATCCAAGGAGCTATTGCTAACAGCATGCCTCTCATTGGAAAAATTACCTCACATAAACGTCTCCCCAAAAATCTCCAAGATATAAAAATATGAAGTGTTTATACATGAATAACAAAGAAATAAATATATTCGCAATTAAATGCGTTGTACCCGTTCTAAACCTCCTTTGCATTTGGCACGTTGCCGAACTGGAGGTCTCCATTGCGTCCATCTCCTTCTCCACATCAACCTGCTCCAGCTCCAGCGCGTCCTTCTCGCCCTTCCCCTCCCCCCCTTTTCCGTACCTCACACGTCCTAAAAAAGAGCGGGGGCTTCGCCGGAGCCCGCTGCGGCCGGCCTTGCGTCTACGTACGTGGGCCACCGCGCGCTTTTTCTGAGCGCTGCCTTTTGCGGTCGCCCCGCCCCGCCTCCCCCGCCTCCCCCGCCTCGCTCTCGCTCACGCCCTCGCTTCCGCCTCCGCCTCCTTCGCCTCCTCCGCTCTACGGGTACATATTTGCCCGGCGGGAGCGCGGCCGCACTGATATGTCCAGCATCAGCCCCCGGGAGGCCTTTCGGGCGAAATGAATTTTGGAGGGCTCGCAACCATCCCCGAAGTTTCTTTGCTTTTCGATACGAACGAGACCTCGTAAAGCCTTCGTGCTATTTTGCATATGCTGCAAAAGAGACCAGCGCGGGAAATGGATTTTGGTTTTATTATTAATTTACTTTAATAACTAATGGAAAAATGTGCATGCATTTTTTCATGGAGAATAACATTAGTTTACACATGACGTGCTGTACACGACAATCTTAGAGTTCACACTTGAAATTTTTGAGAATTCCGAATCTCATTTTACTGTTTATATAAAGTCACGGAAAGTTTGCATTTTTGTCCTTGGCGTAATGTCTCA
The DNA here is from genome assembly GCA_038098605.1 of Gryllus longicercus. NCBI lineage: Eukaryota > Metazoa > Arthropoda > Insecta > Orthoptera > Gryllidae > Gryllus > Gryllus longicercus. Next base: position 48,121 of record JAZDUA010000104.1, read on the forward strand.
AAGAACAGAAACCAGAAATACGGAATATGTGAAATATGTGTAATTGTAATGAAATTAAACCTGAGCACGTACACTAAAACGAAGTGTCTTCCAAACAATTACAACGTGAAAATTCTTGTGGTTAATTATTACACCACTTCTGAAGCGTAATAAAATATGTTTGATCTTTTCAAACTTAAGCATTTAAGAAGGAAGTATTGTATTCGTTTTCAACATCAAAAATTATTTCATTTTATTTTATTGTTACGTCTGAAGTTTGGTAAAGATTAAGACTGGCATTTCATCTACATGCAATATTATTATAAAATACGCAGCTTTCTACAACAATTCATTTGGAATATAAGTTGTACTGACACTACACTATTATCGATTGAAATAAAAACACACTATTTAATCTTCATTTGCCTGAACATAGATCTTTTCCTGTTGAAGTATTATAAATGTAAATTTAAAAATACCATTCTTTATGAAAATCCTGATGATCTAAAAAAAATGTTATGATCCATAAGTCAGCTGGGATGAGCAGTATTTAAACGCTTGTTTGACAAGCTTAATAGTCACTTGAGTAGACCCGTAGTACCAAATTTCCATAAAATAACCATTTTAAAAAATTCTAACTAACTTATTGGCCACGTAGAGTCAAGTTACTAAATTGATATCATGGAATATTCAGGGAATAATCTCGTTCACAATAAGTAAGAAACACAAATTCTACTTTCTTTTTAAAAGGTTAGTTGAAACAAATTTGTGAAACTCGAATTGCAAGCTGACACTTCTTTTTATTGAATGCTCAGGTTTACTATTACGATCTATTCTTCAAGACAATAAATCAACTTTTCATTCTAGTGATGGAAATTTATCAGAAATGATCAAATAAACTGTTGAAATAAAACCAATTTCCCTTGTGAATTCATGACGTAATAAAATTGCTTACTTTCGGTGAATATCCACAAATCGGAAACTTATATGTAGAAATATTAGCAATAACAATTAAAGAGTGCGTTGATTCTCATAAATATTTTAAACGGAAACTTTAAACTGAAATCGTGATATTTTCATTTTGAATGAGGGGTGAAATGTTTTTTGATTTTTATAAGAATTTCGTTTGTTCACTAAACAGAAGAAATACACAAAAGCAACTTTTTATTACAGTTAACCCATTTTGTGCATAATACTTCATTTATTTAGTAATTCCGTTATTCTTTTCACAGTCCATAACTCGTTCCTAAAAAGGGGAAAGCACAAACTGTACTTGAAGGCATTTCCCATGCAGGTAAAGAACCTCGAATCCTGTTCCTCAAAAGCCGAAGAATGTCCAAAGCGTCGATCGCCCTTTCCCGTGCTTCCCAGCGACCGGTCGCGGGTGTAAACGTGGACACTGCAATGGTAGCAACATGCAGAGCATTGTGCGCTAGCGGCCCGTCGGCCGGCGAGGTCCGGTCGCGCGGGGTCACGGGCCGGGGCGCGAGGGGGGCGGGGCCCCTAGCCTCACGCCTCCGCCCGATCGGAGCGGCCCGCGCGACAGGTCCCGCCGGCTCCCGCCCGCTCCGCGCCGGACTCCGCCGGGCCCGGGGCTGCGCGCGCTCGCGGGCCGGCCCGCGCGAGCCCGCCGGACGAGGCCCGCTCCGGCCCGGGCCCGCCCGGCCCGACCCTGCCCGGCCCGCTCGCAGCCGGTGCTCCGGCCTCCTCCTCCAGGCGCGGGCCGGCCAGCGTGACCGGGACCTGTCTCGGCGACCTTTCGGCCCTGGGAAGATATTCCGATTAATAAATACACATCCTGTTACTAGGAATACGGGACGTTGCGATTCGCCGGGGGCGGGCGGGCTCGGTGGCCGGCGCGGGCCGGGCCAGGCCGGGCCGGGCCAGGGCGGACCGGCGGGCGCCGTCGCTCGGACACTGACGGTGGCGGGCCGCGGCGCAACGCGGCAGGTCAGTGGCGGGCGAGGATGTGCGGAGGACGTGCGGAAGGCGTGCGTGGAGCGGCGGTGGCGGTGGCGGTGGCGGTGAGGGGGCGGCGCGGGACGCTGCCGGGCGGTGGCGCACGGGCGGCCTCCGGACGCTGGGGACTGCGGCGCCGTGGCTTCCGTCCACCCCCGCACCCACGCGCTCGTTTGGCGCTCAGGTGCGCGACAGGCGGCGCACAGCCCCTCGTGGGGCGCAAGTGGCCGTTTCTTCTCTCACGGAGGTAGCTGTGATTTATTCATGCAATTTCTTTATGATACTGAACTTACGATATAACAGGTTTCAAAATGTACGCTATGAATGCTTTGTGTATAGAGGGCTTCTCATGATTTCAGAATGCTGATTATCTTTCCTAATATTGTACAACTCAAGTATTTGTTTTATGACGTAAAATCATTTACATACTTCAACTTCAATTGAGCTGATGACTGTGACGACAACCGCTCTGTGCTAACATTGAGAGTTCGAATATTTTGTCAATCATATTTGTTTTAAACTTGTACATGGGGTGTGCAGAATATAGGGCTGCAATCCCAAGTATTCTATACCGTTTAAATCATCTACCATTTATTTTCGGAGGAGACACGTATCATTCTCTGAAATTCAATGGCTTCAATCATGTAAGGGTTCTGATTCGAAAAGACGAAGAATGATTCACTTCGTGGTTAGTAAACATTTATGATCTTTTTACTTTTCAGATTGTATTGAACTTTTCACTGATTGGAAAATTCTGGCACACTCTTCCTTCCAAATCTTTCAAAAACATACTGATATCGCGCAATTTGAATGCATCAAAGTATCATATGTTTAACCTCATGTTGAGGTGACAAGAAAGATAATTAGCTAGTTGTGACGTAAAGAAGTTTCACTAGCACTGACGTTCCTTTTGACATTGTTTGTATGTCTTCTGACAAGTTACTCTCAAAAGTTGAATTTGCGTTTTATTGGGTCGCATGAGTATAAAATTAACAACGGAAAATGACAGAAAGTTGTAAGTTGAAACATTTACGGACTCATTAATTCCCATTATAAATGTTGAACCTATATTGTTGGCGTCATTGTATGTGGTAAAAGTACGTGTATTACTTTTTATTTTGGATGAGTGAATTTAATTTTTCTGTAATTGTGAGTTTCAGACACAAATTCGAAGATGGGATCAAACAAACACATACTCTTACTGTCGTAACTGAACAAGCAATTATTAGTTTCCTACATTGTCAGCAAAAAGTGATTCAGATTGTTGTAAAAACCTCCATTTGTGCACTATCGTGTTCTCTAACACCGAATATTTAAGTTCAGTTAACAGAGCAGTATACCCAACGAAATGCATTGGTTACTGCTTTGTCCTAAGCGACAACGCTGCCTCCTTCCCGACGTAAGAGGCCGCACCTCTCCGTTCGTAAACAAGTCTGGCGCGAAGGGTGCGGCGGCGCGCACGCAGCCGAAGAAAAACAAACACGCGGTCCTCCCCTGGCGAGATGTGTCCCCTGCAGCGGCCGCGTCTTTTGAGGCGCGGGGGGCGGGCGCGACAAGCCGGCACCGGCGACGGGCACGGCGACGGCCGACGTGGCCAGGCGCAGCGCCTTCAGACGCCGCGGCGCCGCCCGTGCCAGCGGGCCGGCGCGTGGCTGCTGGAGGCTTTTGTCGGCCAAGGCGACGCGGCGCGGTGGCGGCGGGGGCGGCGGATGTCCATCGTTGTAGAGCAGGGCTACGTTAATACATACACAGAATAAGCGTTTGCTAGAGAGGGATCTTCAATATTTTTTAATAATTTTTATTTAATTAATATATACAAATATTTTTTCTAATTTAAATAAATAAAACTAATTCAGATTTGAATTATTAGATATTGCGTTTTTTAAATTGCTTGTTACAAATATTTTTAAATTACATTTGTATGTACGCATTGTATATATTATTCTAATAATACATTTTGTTTTAAATTGCGACAGTAAAAAGTTTATTTTCATATTCATTTTGAATATTTGAATATTTTTAGGGGGCCTTATAGTTTCGCCATACTGAGGTCTCTTAAGATATGCATTGAGCCCTGCCAAGGAGGCTGCGGCAACCGGCACGCGCGCGCTCCGGCCGTGGATGCCTCGAAAACCGGCTCTCGCGGCTCCGGAAGTCGCTGCCTTTTGGAGGCTGCTCTCCCATTTGCGCGCTCTGGCTTTCGGGAGGAGGAGAAAAGACATGTCGAAGATGAAGCAATAACAAAGTGTTGCATTTCGTCTACTTATTTACCTGCTTCGAGCCAAAAATATTGAGTACACGATCGAATTCCACTTATTTGGGGAATTACAAAACAATAACAAGGTTTTGCGAGTAACGTATGCAATTAAGTTTATGTTATGAATTTATATGTGTCAGGTTCCTTTGGAAAATATACATTTCAACAAAAACACTCGAAGCGTAAACCTCATTGAAAATGGACTCACAGAGCGCACTTGCGTAGCTTCAAACTATTTTACGACTTATTTTTATTACTTACTTAGCCAGTTCAATTTTGTCTTATAATGTAGAGAGCTGATTGTAAGAATAACTGAATTTGAAAATACTGAAGTTCATATGTTTTCATATTTTCTTGCAGAAGAAGGTTGATTTCGATACTAACAATCGTATATTTAATGCGACCAACAAATGAACAATTAAGTAGAAATAGTGTTTGTTGTAAGGAATTCCATGGTATCAGCTAAAACTATAGAAGTGGTTGTGAGATGTGACCATGGTATATGTATTGTTTTATTAAGTAAGGTTAGTAACCTTTCTATTTTGTTATAGTAAAATAATACTCTCCTGCATGTATACAATATATGAATGTCTTTAAATCCACATTGTGTTGTTTTTGGTTTGTTCAGCGCTGATGCTGAAATGACAGATTTCGAAAGGTCGGTAAACTTGAATATTAACATAAAGAGTGGTCGAGAATTTGGAACTATGATATCAATATTGACGACATTCACGTACTCAAAAGTCTTATTAATTCAGGGTGAAAATTCAATTTTTCGTCGCCATGTGTCTTTCGTCGCCATGATCTACTTACTACCATGTTCTATCGTTTCATTATTTGTAATTTTTAATGGAATCTCTTCATTTACCTGCAAAGTTAAACGTGTTTATATTATATTACTTCACTTTCGAATAACGAATTTGTAACATCCAAGGGGGAGAAAAGCTAAAATCTGTTGCTTTTTTCTTTGAAAATAGTTTTTATTACCCGGGAGATAATATTTTCATCTCAATTTTTGCCAAAAACGCGCTTTCCAACTGTATTCAGAATTCAACGTCTCTGTGGGTTAAGGTAAAGATCCCAGAATTTAAGAAAACGTGGTGTCAGCTAAAACTATAATGGTGCACGTATTTGTGGGATCGTCTTTATTTTCGTTATACCACCTTTTCAATGTGCGATTTCGTGATAGGAATACTTTTCTTAACAACTGTGTTTCTTAATAATGGTGAATTCTGAAAATATGTAAGTTTGCTTTACCTGGTTCTCGTTTTGTTATTTTTCGTTAATATCTCTTTTAGTGCATGATACAAAGGTGAAACAATATTTAAATGTCAATTCCAAAATATACTAACAGATGCTTCCAAACTGTAAGAACTATAATAATAGTAATAATAATAGTAATAATAATAGTAATAATAATAATAATAATAATAATAATAATAATAATAATAATAATAATAGGCGGATTCAAAGAGAAAGAATAAAATCAGAATCGGAAGCAGTTGTGGTAAATGTATAACATCAAGCATTGAGAATACAACATGTTCCACATTCTGAAAACTTTCCAGGATGATATGTCAGGAACAGGGGTAAACCATTGATCATATCGTCTCGATTTGTACAATTCTAGAAAATTCAACATACTAGGAAAGCACGATAGTATTTGTAGTTACATCTATTCCCAAATTAGCAACGCCCTAAAAGTTGCAAACACATGCTCCTTCTAGGACGAACACTCACAAAATCTGCGACTTCTGTTGGTCTGTTTTCAATATTGTGCGGCCAATCATCCACACTGATCGTACAAAACCAATAAACAAACCGGATATTGTTATCAGGGATTTGCAATAAACGTCCTACCTACTTGTAGATGATGTATCAAGCAATCAGAATTTCGAATCCAAGGAGGTAAAATCACTTAAATAAAAGAGTTTAAAAAACGATGGTGGGAGTTGAAAACACAGGTCATTCCGATAATTTTCGGAGCTCTGAGATTTGTTTCGCAAAATCTATTTAAGAATTTCCGATGCTTCCGGATAATTCAAAATATTGGGAAGTAGAAGATATCGCAATATTGCGAAAAGTCCATTTTGCTCCAAATATTGTAAAGGCACATGCAGTCAGCCGATGTGATCCCTACGAAAGTTCTTTTAACCTGGAGTACATTTCATATTTAACCGATATCAAACATCATTAGTTAGGAGTGTAAGGGAAGATAATAATACTAATGATGATAATAATAACAACAAAAGTTATTAGAACGTAAAATATGAAACTGTCCATGACCTTCAAAAATGCGCGTGATTTAACTATTATTAATTTAGTAATTTGCACTATCATTTTGTTGACATGGTCAGTCTTTTTCACTTTCTATTGTAGTATTTTAGTATCATTTGAAGTCAGAATGTAGATTGTAATTCAGTACAGTTCATTATCAACCGAAAGGGGCATTTCTGTAAATTGAAACCTTTGTTATGTTCATATTCCTAACAAAACCCATTTGGATATTCTACTCTTGAGTTCAGAAATAAATTGCCATCATTGTATTGCGGCGAACAGGTTCGAGTGCACGTTTGGCGGTGATGTCAAATACTTTTACTCATTCTCTAATCACAACGGTTTGTAATTCCGGTTTCAACTATTTCAGTAACAAATATGAAGTCATTATTACGCATAAAGTTTTCAGCAATAAAAATTAATTCATTCGATTTGAAAAATACTGATCAAAAAGGTTTTTTACTTCCCTACATTAGACCATACTTAACTTCACTACATTTGCAAGGAAGTAGTCTTATCATTTTTGAAACACATTGTATTAATAATTAATGCTGGATAACAGACATGTCACTATTGGAAACAGGATTTTGCACATGGTAGGTTTATATTTCATCTTGTTTCATGCGCAGGGGCTTTGTAAAGAGTGCAGGGCCATTTTCTGGTTGGTGTTGCATGAAGCTTAAGTTGCAGTTTGGGCATGTGGCATACTTGCTCGGGGGACTACAAAGAATATGCAAATTCAACGGTCAGTACCTCTCGTCGATTTCTCCAATGTCAAAAAAGGTAGTCTTATGTAATTTATAATTAGTTGACAATAAGCATGACAAAATATTCTAATATTTTCTTTTACTGATTTAGATGCAATTAAATTTATGCAAACGGAATTAGCGACTTTTTTATAAACGATCGAAAAATTAAAATTTAAAGCAATTGCACAGATGGATTTATGCTGCATATTTGAATTTTTCATTATTTTTAAACACTTATAGAGTAATTATTACCTACGGGAGAGAAAAATGCGACCATTATAATATATGTGGAGAAGATAAATTATTTCTTTGAGAAAATGACTTTTTAACACTTCTAAGAATATTTTTCTAATATTTTTGTTTTTAATACGTTTGTATTACTCTTTGAGCATTTTTCTTCACATTCATTTTTTCATATTATACATATTAAATATTTCTCTTAAAATGTTTTTTCTCTATGAACTAAAAATAATAGAAACTTATTACTGATTGAAATAAATCCGATGATTTCCTTCAAGGATTTACTTTCCTGTTTAATTTTTCCATGTATACTTGTTTCTTTCAAACAGAAGATCGAACGCACAAAACCACTTAAATTTCCGATGTATGATGTGTAACGGCGTCGATATAGATATGATCATACGACGTTTAAAATAATTCATGAGTGTAAACTTAACAAATCTGTGAATTTTTTACTGGCAGTATTAGTACCATAGAACGCCGACGTTGGATTAAAAACATAAGATATTCCACTAACAACAGTTTCAGACTCACTTTCTGCAAGGAAATATGAGGACTTAGTCACCTAATGAAGTTAATTTGAATGAAAAATATTCAACGGAAAAACACAGATGTGATGTCATACACAGAGAAATACTTAACATTAGTGAGAGAAGTCAATTGTTAGAAAAGTTTAAATTAAGTACCAATGTAACAATACCAATTGAGATTTTGTAGTTGAACTTTTTTGAATATGTGCTAATGATGACCATCATTTTTATAGAAATTTCTATTCTATTGAAACTCAAAGCGTACCTTCAATTTCAATACTTTCATAATTCTACTTTCAATGCAATAAATATCTTTACTATTCTTTGAAGTTTATATTGATTGTATTTAATTTCAAGAAAATGTACACTACCAACGTTGTAAATAGACTATCCCAGTGCTTGACATTCCATTACACTGAAATTATGATCGTCGTGTAGTATTTATATTACCGGCCAGAAAATGCGCATTATCTAATATTTCGGTTTTCTTATGAGTACAATGTCCTATTATAATCTATATTTTAGGTGGTACACTACTGTAGAATGTGACAGAGACACACGTTCAAAGAAAAAAGGAGCTATTTCTTTTCGAAATCTTTGAAGAAAAAAATATTCTATTTTTCGTTTGAGAGACGTTTATAAGATTTACGACTTTTTAATATAGCATTATTACAATGAATATTTTACTACAAAAGTTACATTTCTTTATTCATATTAACGAAAATTTCATTTTAAATATTACTCCTAACGCTCCTTAGATTTGTGTATTGTCTAAAGTTGTGCGATTAATTTAATTAACTCAGGGCTTGATTTTTGGTGGAACACGACGGATCGGCGTTCCGTTAGAAATAATTATTACATTTCTTCTACAAATATATAACAATTTCTGTTAAATTAATCATTAATTTGGGGCGCATTCCGGGGCCTAACATTTTATAAATGAAGCACTGATTATACTACAAATTTAACTTGTTCATCAAAGTGGCCAGTTGCCGATTAACCGACACCCAATGCCCCCATCTCGATCAGGTTTTCGTTCAGTTTCCCTGATCCTCGAGCAAATGTTGAAATGGCCCCTTGTTTTGCTTCTGGACAAAATCTAGCTTCAAATTAACTTCTCCGCATAGCTCGTCACACGCAGTTTTTAGCTGTTTTTGACGTAAATAAATAAATAAACCGATGTTCTTTAAATAAAAAACATTCTCAACTTCTCTTTCTTATTTTTCATGTACTTTAATGCAAATAACTGTTAATAAAAATACACAATAAAAATGTTTGAATTTATTGAATGGACCAAGTAGTGCAATGCTGGAATCTTTGCATTTTATGATTCAGAGTAATTTCTTTACAATACACTTTTCTGTAACAGAATGATGACACCTATGAAATATACACTACTTAATGTTTGATCATTTACCTTATAACCCATGTACACTAATATACCGTGTCTATACACTCCAGAAAACTCCAGAAAACGAAAGGAAGTACTCGGACCTTGTGTTTCGTTTGAAAGAGTTTTCACGCTATCCCATTTTATTAGATCGATATAATTAAAATTATATCGAAAATTACAGTAGAAAACATTTATGAAGAGATTATGTCATGGTGATATTTTATTGTTACAATTTGTAGTATTACATAATCAATTAACAATCACAAACAATTATCAAGAAATTAAATGCAATCAATGCATGCAATGAGGACTTGTGGTTTGAAATAGAATGATAATATATAAAAATCTATCATAAACACCTAAAGTAAAAAATAAATTACATATGTCATAAATTACATTAATCTTGAGTTAGATTGTGTAAAGTGTATAACTATATTTTTCGTACCCACATTAACATTTTTATCGTTCATTGACCATTTTTCATGCAACCAATCTTTGCTTGAAAGAGATGTAATCATGAGCTAATTTACTAATATTACTGAAGTTAATTTACTTCGTTTAAAAAATTAGTTTTCATTTAAACAAAATCTTCTGAAGAAGGATTACAAAATGATTATTTGCGGTTCCAGGAGATACCCTGCTGTATATTATGAAAATATAGGAAATATTTTTTCTGAATTAAAAACTCTAATTGTGCTGCATAAGACATTTCTCACTTACCCGAACGCGATTACCATTACAATATCATAATTTTTAATTCTTGATTAATATGCATATTTATAAAATAAATAATTTATATAACAAAAATGAACTTACCAAATTCCCAAAAAGCACCCTTTTCAAGAGTGAGCAGAACTTAACGGACTCAATTTGTTTTAATCCAAATAAAGATATGTGCTGATAAGAAAATGAAATGCGCAGAGTGTTGACGAAAATACTTTTCATCTACTCATTCACTTCAGTGAAAGTATGAAGGAAGATAGAAATATAGTGAATCTGTACACAATAAACAACCTAGCGATTATATTTAGTAAAACATTTATTTGAAAGTGTTTGTACAATATTTCAATTTTATTGTACTACGAGTACAATCAAAGTTGAATTACAAGAGACAAATGTATATTTTAAACCATTGTCACCTGTTGTTAGGATCTTTGTCTTTGAAAGAGAAGCGCCTGAAATTCTCTTCTCTTGAAGAAAGGCCAATACGGCGCTATCACCTGGAAACAAGTTGATGAAAGAACCGCGTTTCAGGCCTGTTGTCATCGCCACCGGGATGAAACATCGGCATCGGCAAGGAACTGCACGGTGTCCGCCAGACGGTGACTTCGGCAGCCGACGGCGAGCTCTGCGTTGGCAGCGCGGACGGCGAGGGCGAGGCGGGCGACGCCGCCGCCAGCCGCCCCGCCGCCCGCACCCCTGCATCCCAGCGCCGTGGCGCCTGGCTGCCCCGCCGGCCCGCTAGGGCTTCCTCTGGCCCGGCCGATGGCCCGGCCACTGGCGACTGCGACACCCGATCGCCGCTGGCTTCCGACATCCGCGGTCCAGGAGCTGCCCCAAAGGCCACGTCCAACTGGAGTTGTAAGTAACAATGTTTCTCTGCAGGAAGTAAAGGCTTCTCTGCACTTGGAGGTTTTCTACAACCGAATTATTACCTTTCCAGAGAGAGATTTGTGATTGTTCGTCAGTGAATAATCATTGCATTAAGAATAAGATTATTATCTCAGTAAAGGATGGCAAAGACTATCTATTGAATGGATCGTATTTCGTGGAAATGAATGAATTCAAATATATTATAGTTGTATGCACAATTACTAAGGATTTTCTTTCCCCGAGTGAAATGTTTCGTAATGCCGTCATTTTTAAAAGTAATTTTCACCAAAAAGTACCTAGTGTTAAAAAAATAAATTTCAGGCTAATTTTACTTCAATCATTAATATTACTTTGTGTTCCGGATGTTTTCATGAGTACTAGTTGGTGTATGGCAGTCTGTCATAATGTGTCAACATTAAAAATAGATTAAAACTATCTAAATACAAGTGCAATATATGAATGGCACATAACACATCATTAAAATTGTAAATTCCAATTTGCCATCTACAACTGAATGTAAATGTTTGCATTTTTGGAGTAGTAGTAGTGTAATATGGGAAAAAGTTAGAGATGTTTTCACCTTATCACCCGTCTAACTGGAGTGCATCTGACTCTGAAAAATAGAAATGTATAAACAAGTTGTGTGTTAAAAACAATATATGTTTCATAGTATTAAAACAATGTCCAAACGTATGTTGGTAACGAAATTCTGGGTAAAGAGTATGCCATTCGATAGTTGCGATCAACAATTATATCACCACGGTATAGACACGTGGCTACACGTGCGACGCGCGTCTAATATATGCTGGCGCCGATTTATTAACTTTCAAGACACGGTGGCAGACGAACACTATCTCAGAAAGAAACTGAGGATTCAGTTCAGAATAAAACATCTGTTGCACAACATAGATGTTTTAAGCGATACATGTTCCAATGTGAAGAAATGTGCGTGAAATGCTCCGCGTTTGTCAATCGTATCTAAGAATCCAGTCGATGGAGTAAATGTTACAGAAATTCAATTTATCAATCTAAGAAAGTGAAACATGAAGCATTACGTTAATTTCAAAAAGCTAGAATTGTGATACAATGTTAATGTATTAAAGTGCTCATTTAACTAACATTAGGTTGTTATTTCTTTTTTCTCTACATTGTTGCTATAACAATATTATGGCAGGAATGTGACGCTTTAGCAAAGGAAAGATTAGGATCAGAGGCACACTCAAAATATATTTATATATTTTAAATGTTAGTGGGAAGATATAAATTATTATAGAAGCGTTTCTTTTCGACATAATGAATTGAGTGTTACGTGAAAATGTCCTAAAATGAATAAATGTGGTAATTTAAGAGCAAATACTTTATAATGAACTTCTTCATAAAAGTACTTCCCATACTTTAGATATTACTTAAGTTTCGTTGATTTAGCTTTTGACCCAAACATTGTTTCACCCTCTCCATATAACGAAAACTCTTTACCGAAAGCAAGAGTCACACTGTCCCTTGCGTTTCGTTGCAAAGGATTTCACACGCGTTCTTGCGCCTTCTGATCCTTGCCGGTGCTGGCGGCGTCCATTCCAATTCGGACCAGCAGTTTTATGATGGAAATTGGACTCGCATCGCCCTGCGCTACTCCGGGGAGAAGCCGAGCGGAGCCACACCGCCGCCGCGTCGCCGCTCCGCGCCGTTCCGTCGTGGGCGGAGAGGCCCTCGGCACCTCAAGGAGCGGGCGTCTGGCGCGGGGCGTCGAAAACGGAGCGGCGGGGCCCGGGGCCCTCGGGCGAAGTCTCGCCCGCGGCCGGCGCTCACCCACACACCGACCCGCGCGCCCGCCGCCCCCGGCCCCGCCGCCGCCCGAATTACACTCTGGAGAGCGGGGGCGGAAAAACACGAGAGAAGATCGCAGCGACGGCGCAGATTTGCTGAAAATTGCTCTCGAGCCGGATGATAAATGACGGGGCTGATGCGCTCCGGCAGCCGGCGAGCGCGCGGGGCGTGGGCGGGGGCGGGCGAGAGCGAGGGCGAGGGCGGGCGGACGGACGAGCAGGGCCGCCGCGAAGAAGCGCGGTCGACGCGCCCCGGGCGCGGCTCGCCCGTAAAAGATTCATTACTCGCGTCGGCCGCTTTTAACGCACTCGCCCCCGCGCCGCCTCCGCCCGGCCGCTGTTTGCCCAGGCGGGGGCCCGCGAGCGGCGGGGCGGGCGGCGCGCGCCGGGCCATGCGGCCTCGCGCCGGTCGCTGGAATTGCGCGCCGGCGAGGAACACTTTCGAGGTTGCCCAGTGGAAAATGCAGCTCGTCGGCGAGGAGCGCGCTTCATCAAGGCGCTCCTTTTACGGGATTGTTGGCGTTATGAAGTGCGAATCTTCTTTCTGATGATGTTGAGAGGTTTTGAAGTAATTCCGTGTATTTAATTTTGTACGTAGTCTCCATTGATGTCTTATAGTTCTTCTCTCTATTGTATACTTTATGAGCTCTCTAGCGGAACAAATCTGTCTTATGCATTTCCTAATTACCACCTACGTCGTATTTCTTGGACACATTGTGTTTGTAGAACTCGTTGTCGATTGAAATTCGTAAGATACTGCTTTGAAATCATTTGGAATTATCTCTATTGGTAAAAAATAGAGTGTGATTTGATTTGTCCACTTTTTACATCATTTATTTATAATTACACTGATTTTCATGAAGGGAACTCTTCAGTTAGCCAAAGAAGAGATCAAGACGCTAATTTATTGTGTCTTTACCACACATTACCGAAGCGACGTCAAAAGAAAAAAAACTCCTTTTGCTGCTCATGGTAATATAGATATATACGACTACTAGCGGAACACATGACGTTTAAAGTATTGACATCATCGCAGTTTGCTAGTATACTTCATGTATCTTAGAATTACAGAAGGGTTATGAACACCGTTTTACCGTACCAGAAGACTTTGGGATCACCTACCGACCATTCCTATCATTACGTTGACATAAACATTGACAATAATTTAATGAAATGTATCGTTAATGAGCTGATATACTGACTCAACTCGAAAAATGAAATTTTGTAGTAAACACGGTAACAGGCTGTGAAATGCGGAGTCCTCACTCTTTCCAATTGATGGATTAAGAAGTATGAGTAAGCATTATTAACAGGCTCTGTAGGTGGTTTGTTAATAATAATTATTGTAAAATATTTGCTAATGACAACCATAACTCAAAATTAGTATTTTGGTTTGTCTCAGCATAACACCTTTTGGATGATATACTGACTCTTGAAGCCAAAATTCGGTGGATGACAACTGAAATTAGTTTTGTGTGTGTAGTAAATGATTTCGGTGTGTTGAACGTCAAATGATTTGTGATTTAACGTATCGGCTTCCACTGATTCGAATGATGTACTTTTATTATGCTACGTAAAATGTGTACAACTACCTTAGCTCAGATAAACAGTAAGTAGTATCAAATAATTTACGATTGTTTTCCTAGTACAGATTGTAACAAAAGTCGATCGTTGATCCTTACGGATGAATTTCGAAATTCTTCTCAATAAGACGATGCAATATTTTAGAAGAGAAAATTCGTAATTATCAAATTCGTGTGTCTCATGAAAGAGATGGATGGTTATTAAAAATCGTGCCACAAGAATTACGAATAAAGAAAACAGGCCGGATGAAAAAGCAACTGGCTTAATCATCCCTCCCGTCAAAGTTCCATCTCAGAAAGAATTTCCCACCTCCCCGAACGGTAGACCAGCAACTGTCACAAGGCAGTTTCCAGTCTTGATTGCCGCATGACGCGGCCCGAGGCAAAGGAAGGCTCCGATTGCGCTGGCGGGGTGGCGGATGGACGTGGGATGCCGTGACCTGCCAGACTCGTTCCGCCACCGCACTTTCCCAGCGCGGCGCTGCCGGCCAGCGGGGCGCGCGGGGTGGAGGCCCGATCGGGCCGGGGCGGGGCGGCGCGGGGCGGCCGGTCAGCCGGACATTCGTTTTCGGTTCCGTCTCCGAAGCCACCGGACACCGACTTTTGAATGGAGTGCGAGAACGGACGGCGAAACTGGAAATTCTTACGAGTTTTCCGGGGCCGGCGTGAAGCGCACGCTGGCCCGGCCGGCTCCGCCGAACTCGTCCTGGTCAGGGCGGCTACGACGCGGACGGCGGCGGCGGCGGCGGCGGCTTCGGCGAGTGGTCAGCCACGCCGGACGTGCTTGATCGGACAATGAGATGACGTGTCGCTCCGGGTTGGGGAACCCGCGGGAGCTATTTCCGGTTTTGGGGAGAACGCCGACAGCAGACAGTGTTGCGATATGCGCCATAGTTTTTGATATTTGTCATTTTGATGTGATGGGTTCCGATATTCAGAGCTTACCAATAAGCTATCTCTTCGTCTTTAAGTTATTGATACAACCGTAATTGTAACAATTATATCATGATGAAATGTTGCAAAAAGTTGTAATTACTTTGTCGTTTAATAAATACAAATAGCTGCTATTATATGTAATAAACCATCACAATACATTTCATTCTGATTTAATCATTTATATATCATTAAACAAAGGATTTATTTAATTTTATAATTGTGTAATCGATGTATAATTTTATTTATTATATTATTATGATTATTCTTCCATTAATAGTAATAAATCAAGGCTGAATATTTTTTTGCTTGACCGATTATGATGAAATTGAATTCAAAACATTATCCTTTTCGGCCGAGATGCATTCAAAGTACTTTTTGTCTCTAACTTTTAATGTTTTATAATAACGGAAATTTTCAAATGCTGTTTAAGAAATATTAGTCCTATGGGAATAATTATCATATTGGGTGTAAAAGTTCTTGTCATGTTGTCGTCAAACCAGTATTAATCTATTATTTAAGGTTCTGCAATATTTAACTCATTTAACTTAATACTTTAACTACATTGAAATAAATTTACTTTCGAAAGGATATTTGCTGTTCAAATGAATTTGAATTTCCTTTTTCTCTATTAAATGGTGTTAATTTCGCCAAAATTGGTGCAAGAGTTCTAGTAGACGTAGGCTCCTAGTTTTTTATCGGCCTAAGACGAAAAAATCTGTTGTATGAACGATAACTGGTATACTTAAGGGGTGCAAAAAAGTGTTTTATGATAAAATTATTAGTATTTTATGATTCATAACGTTATATGAATTATTAGCTAATATATAACTTAACATTGATATCTATACGACAATGAATTGATATAATTAAATTAATAGTTAGTAGGTGTTTTATGTGTTAATTTATTGATGTACCAAATATCAAGTGAATTTCGTTAACCAGAAATTCCACATTTTATTTGCGACGAAAACGGATTTTATTTGAATGATAGCTATCTGCGGTCGCTCTAAACTGCCAGGAACAGTTACTTTTCATTGACAATGAATGCTGCATGTTACAGCTGCGAAACCGGAACGAAAGTTTCGAAAACTGGTTTTTACAGGGGAGCTTCGAATTCTCTTTCAGTTCAAAGGTCGCATTCACAATACGTTGGATGCTTTCCATTTTCCTGTAGACTACTTTTACCTCGTTCCAGGAACTAGGAAGTAGGAAGCTAGGAACGAGAGAAACGGGTTTTCTAGAAATGCGTGGCACGTACTCCCAGGCCCCGGAATTCATATGCATGTGAAACACTACAAAGAGGTGTGACAGGGTTTGTTAGGGGCATGTGACATCCCAACCTGCTGGTTATGTTCTGGATTTGTGTACTACTAACATAAGAACGAACAATTCTTACGTGTATTATTGTATTGTTATTTTTAAAGAGAGTTTAAGTGTGCTTTTGAATACAAAGCCATTTATAAGGAAGAAGTGTTTTTTTTATTAATCACCTAACTAGCACTTCAATATCTATTGAGGTGTATACCTTGAGTTATAATTCTGCAAATAGTTTTTCGTAAAGGAGTTCAGAGTTGTACGAATTCATACAATGATTTTTTAACAATAACACAAAGTTACAATTATAATAACACACACATAAAAGTTGCCACTTCGGGTATCTAAAAATATTCTAATTGCCCAGCTGATTGTCATACTTTTTCACCAAATAATTAAAATACTTTCTCGAATAAATTCAGAATAAATTCTTGAATGGAATTACATTTATAATCTATTATTTTTGTCAAACTAATATAGATATTTATAAACCTCTGAGGGTTCTTAATTATTCATTTATCATTTTCTTGGTGTATACATTCGATGATTTGATTTTGATTATTAATTAATAAATCTAATTTATTTTAAATGAATTAGAAGAATTTTGAAAATCCCGAAAAGGAATAAAAGCATTTCATTAATCTGCCACTACATATTTTAGAAAACTGTTAATTTACAATGCTAAAATGAGACATCGTCACTGGTACAAAGCTGAAGTCGCGGTATTGATCAATTATATATCGTACTAAAGAGATACCACAGACAAGTATGACACCTTAAACTCTTCTTACGAGGCCTCTCAAAATAGTATAAATATTTTTTTTCAGCAAATCAGTTTATTTTTAATATTCATTCGGGTTTTAAATCATTCCCCATTTACTTCAACCGCATGTTAATTCAATATCATTAAATCTTTAAAAACCATTACAAATCTGAAGCAAAATCTAAAATGAATTGATGAAATAACATACAAATTTAATGTTTAGTGGAAACATTATTAACATAAACCTAAACGTAAACATAAACATAACATAACATAAACAAGAATTTCCAAATATTACAAAAATGTATTTTACATATGTATTAGGTAATCTCGTATTCATTTTCTGCAGATTATAATGTTGGGGCCCCATGGTACTAAATGAATTACAGATTTAATTGCAAGTTATGTAAAATGTGAACCTTTTTTAATTTGGACACAAAACTCTCTTGTAGATCAGGAGAATCAATGGCAAATGAAATCCTCAATTTTAGACTTACAGAAGATTTTTTTCAGGAATGAATGCAGGGTGCATGCACGCGTGGTCCAAGTCGGCCAATTCGCGAGCACGTTACTGATTATTAATTAATTATAAACTTGAGTTAAGTAAATTGGTAATTTACTTTCGAGTGAAATAAAATGTGTTTCCATCTTACAAATTGCCGAATTGTGTTCCAAGAAACCTTTTGAACCTCTCCTGAAGAGTACATAATTCTCTCTATAGGACGATGGCCCATTCTATGAATCCTTAACGTAGAAATACAACGATCGAAGAGCTGGCTGTGCAGGCCAGAGGATGGAGGGGTATGTGGCGGGAGGGGGAGACGACCCCGAGAGCAAAGCAATGCTCGCAGGTGGGCATTCAACGTGAATGACTGCACGACACCCAGAATCGATTGTACAAGTATTGGATTACGTTAGTCGATTGCGAAGGATCCATTTTTGAAGCATAAACAAAAGTCCTTGCCTACAATTAAACAGTGCATTCAAGTTGTTCCCGTTCTCGTGAGCTTAAATTTAGAGAAGAATGTCGTTGAGGTGCTGTCACAAAAGAGAGAATCCACATCAAATCTCACAAAAGATACGTTGCAATATTTAAAAAGAAAACAATTGAATAATATCGAATAGCGTAAACCTCTCTTAAAGTAAGATAATTTCTGCGGTTCTTGTAAGAAAGCAAATGTGATGATAATTATCGTTAGGTAACACTCTTGCACAGTTATATTTACTTAATCACTATTGCAGTCCAATTGTAATACTGTTGCGTTTGTTACCTTTTACTCGTGCTTAGTAAGTTCTTCCCTGAGAAGAAATTTGAACAATAAACGCTAATGAACGGTTTTGCTATTTTTAAAGGACATGTAGTTCATAGAATATCAAATTTCAAAGAAAATATACTGAGTTAATAATGAAAGAAGAAAATTGTATTAACTGTGTTCCTGTATTAAATTCATAACATTTTTTTCTTTTATTTTAGGCATTGTTTATAAAACACTTCTTATTATATTCACACTTTCCGGCAGTATAGTATTTCTTTCTTATTTCATCACATGTTTGCACGTCATGTAAATAATATTAGTCTAAGAAACGGGTTGTACGAACAAAAACTTCGGTATATTTGCAGAATGATTCTCGCCCATGTCAGAATGGCAGTTCAGGATCAAGGAATACCGTTATTTCGGATTAAAAATTTAAGTATTCAAGTGTGCCAACGTTTTGAAATTTGTAGTTTTTTCTGGCCTGTAAGCCAGAAAAGAAGTGGTTGTGATGTATCCATGGTATATGTATTGTTTTATTAAGTAAGGTTAGTAACCTTTCTATTTTGTTATAGTAAAATAATATTCTCCTGCATGTATACAATATATGAATGTCTTCAAATCCACATTGTGTTGATTTTGGTTTGTTCAGCGCTGATGCTGAAATGACAGATTTCGAAAGGTCGGTAAACTTGAATATTAACATAAAGAGTGGTCGAGGATTTGGAACTATTATATCAATATTGACGGCACTCACGTACTCAAAAGTCTTATTAATTCAGGGGGAAAATTCAATTTTACGTCGCCATGTGTATGATCTACTTACTACCATGTTCTATCGTTTCATTATTTGTAATTTTTATTGGAATCTCTTCATTTACCTGCAAAGTTAAACGTGTTTATATTATATTACTTCACTTTCGAATAACGAATTTGTAACATCCAAGGGGGAGAAAAGCTAAAATCTGTTGCTTTTTTCTTTGAAAATAGTTTTTATTACCCGGGAGCTAATATTTTCATCTCAATTTTTGCCAAAAACGCGCTTTCCAACTTTTTTTCAGAATTCAACGTCTCTGTGGGTTAAGGTAAAGATCCCAGAATTTAAGAAAATGTGCACAGAATACACTTATTCCTATAGTAAGTCAAACGGGTTTCAACTGTTTTTGACGTTAAATAAATAAATCGTTCCAGTTAATTCAAACAATATCATGCATGATATGTATGGGTACCTGGACACGCCCTCTGAGAAGCGTCGTTTCCAGGAGAGGGCAACTTGCACGCCCATGGGGAAGGGCGGAGAGAGGCGTGGCAGTGTAGCAGCCCCGGGGATAGCTGAGCGTCGGAGGCGCCGGCCGCTCCTACAAGGAGCGAGTCTGGGCGCGCGTGAGCCCTGGAGATCCATCGCCCATCGCGCGAGCAGCGCCTCTAAGCGGCGGTAGAGCGCGCTCTCGCCGCCGCGCCGGCAGCGTCCTCGTTTCCTTTAAACGCTGCAGCGCCGTCAAGTTTTTATCCCTCCATTAGCCCGCGTTTCGACGGCCAACGACGCGCCGGATTAAGGAGTTCCCGGTTTAAAATCGCCCGCGCCCTCGCGCGCCCTCGCCCGCCCCGCCCGCGGCCTTACAGATCGGCGTCGTTAACTCGTCCCGCGCCACCGCGCCGACACGCCCCCTCCTGTCATGGGCTACATTTGTACGGCGTCCCGCGCCTGCAAAATGCCCGCAGATAAACCTTTTCAGCGCCTTATCTATCCCCGGTGCTGAAAAAGACAATGAGAACGCTCGGCGCTACGTTACAGAAATGTGCATAAAACTGCCTGGAAATTATTGTTGAGAAGACATAGATAAACTGCCAAGAGAAGCTTTTTTTCGATATTTCACCTTTCATGTTTATTCGGTGGTAATATGTTTTTAATTATTCAGATTAATGATGTACAATCCAAAATTATTTCCTTGTCGATGTATTTTACAGTTTTATAAAGTTTAGAATGATGTTGTGAGGAACCAAATTCTTATTATAATTGATGAATATAAATAGCGAGAAAAATATTTCTTGTATGACCATTAAGGAAATTAAACTGTCAATTTTCTTTTTTATTCCATGTCACTTGGTATTTCTCCTCGATACTTCAAACAAAATGCCCATTTGAGTGGCTAAAATATTTCTGGAAATTTGTAAAGTTTTTAAGCAAGTTAGATCAAAATGGAGTCAGAAATAACATATTGTAAAATAGAAGTTGAAACAGTAATATAGCAGTACATGCGTGTAGTCTTTTACAACTGTGAACGAAGCGCAATAAACATCACGCACCGAAAATTAAAAATTTAATTGATGAACGCCATACGTGATGTGTACCTCATTCCATCATGAACATGGAGTCTGTCCCTCTGTCATTGCCCGGTATTGTGAAATCCATTGATGATACGTTTTTGTTACATTTAATGGAACAGGCACGACGCATATAATTTAATTCGTAATTGGCAAATATCAATTACAAAGTGAAGCATCGCGAGTCCCTTCATCTTTGCGCGCGTTGTCAAATTGTTAACCAGCAGGTGAGGGAAATAATTAGTCTGCGCAACGCAGAGGCCGTTGCTTTTTGATCTCGGCCCGGGCGGTGGCGGCGGTGTTTGACGGCGTTGAATGCCCTGTTAATTAATCACATCAAGACGGAACTGTTTATAAATGCCTGCCGCAAAACAAGTGCCGAGGGGAGCTTTTATCGACGCTGTCCTGGCGCCCTCATTTTTCCGTTGAGGATGGTCAGTAGGGGAAATCACGGAGCGGAGCTCCCCAGCGCCCTTCACTCGGTGATAAAACCGCGCGTGGGTGGGCACGCGCGCCCCTCGTGGCTTCACCGCCACCCCGCGTCGCCCGACCGCCACCGACCGCCCCCAGCCGCCCCCGGCCACCCCCGCGCGTCCCTCGGGACCCGCAAAAATGGCCTTCACGCGTTCGGCAACGTCCTGTACCGGAGAGGGTGATCTGGGCAAGCGCGACCGAAACGTAGTGAACACCCATGTGTGTTAGGTCTCCAGTTGTCGGGGAAGGAACGCGTGTTGATGTTCTCTAGTGATCTCTGCAGGTGGGGGGTTGGGATTTGAAATGCGGTCAGTAGGAGAAACGGTGTTGATCTTCCTCTTTCTATTTTGATTACTTGTTCTTGATGTACGCACCTTCGTGGTATCTGCCTAGGGTGTTACATCATAAATCTGGTAGTTTTTGTAACAACCTACTGAACATATTCGTTACAAATTGGAAGAAAATTAACATGTTATAAACTTCACACAGAATTCTGTCAATGAATGTATGCTTGTATTCTTTAATACATCTTACTTTGATACATTTCAAACACTCCAATGTTTTATGCTTTTCTAAATAAGTATTTGACCTCAAAACAAATAAAGACCATTATTTTGTCAGTACTTGCATTCATTTAGATATTGAGACATTTATTCTTCCGCCGAATAAAAATTAACTCCATAAAATAATGATCCATATGTCCTTTATTAAATTTCTTTAAACACACTAGAATATAAGAACACTGTTGATTTAAATCTATGCTGCACAATGTCAACGATTGGAAGACAGCATTAACAAATGTGGTGAACTGATATAATTTTCGTGTGTACCTAATTCAATTTCCACCTACATATATAATGCTTTAACTACTAGTAATTTGAAACTTTATTTTCAAAATCTCTGGAGTGGTACATCAAGTGGTATTGAACTCAAATATATTCGACTTATTAATATATAAATATATTTTGAGGCGTCTAGGTTCGCATAATGTTTTTGCTAGGCGAAAAATACCTATCTCAATATCGTGTTTATACCAAATTTGCCTTATTTGTTGAGAACGCGACGACGCAGTTTTCGTAAAATATGTTTTGTAGAAATCGAAGGATTTTGCAGAAAATCATTTCAAAGACGTGTACTCCTTTCCTGAAATGACGCGTTTGTATTCAATAATCCGTTAATTTTTATTGACAATCTATTTAATTAGGGTCATTTTTTAAAAGAACGAATCCCTTTGTAGTCGGTTCAAGTTCCATGTCGAAAAATATTAATTTCGTCCTTATATTTTTCTATTTGTAAATTTGTAAACACTTCTTTGGATTAACTTTCATGATTATGTTTCGATATTTGTATTTTTAATTTTTTAAATATATTACATATATACCAAAAATATGTACGAATTAAAATTAATCTATTCAATCAATGATGAATCTATTCCAATATTAATTGTCCGTAAAATTGGGGAAAAAAATTTTTCTTTATCTGACAATAATCTACTAACCAATAATCGACTCAATTCCACCCACCTTCAATCCGCAGTACACTACTGAAAGAGCCCTACGTAGGGACCGCCCGTTGCGTTTCCAAAATGGCCGCTGTTCGCTGGGCGTATTGAGCTGCAGCAGCAGGGACTGACGCGCCGCGTGATCCGCGTATCACCGAAGGGACATCGTATCTATCTTCACTCACGTATTCGTGTCTACTTTTTCAATCGATTCATGCCACAGGTTTATGCGTCATCATGATGATATCTAGAAAACAGCGGCACCTGGTCTATTTCACTATTACGAATGTTATCAGAGAGAAACTGCTCACGATATTACTGACTACAAAAATTAATAATAAATATAAAATGATGTTATTAACATTTTATTTTTAAAACATTAATTTTTAAAACGGTAATATCTCCAAAGTTAGAATTTTAACTTGTTGCCTTTTGAACTGTGACGACGATATATACGACGAATAATATATATATATATATATATATATATATATATATATATATATATATATATATATATATATATATATATATATTTCCCAATGTGGACCAAAGCCATGTTTTAGTCAGATGTAACTTTTATACGAATGAATTAATCTGTGAAGCGTAAAATACTCTGGTTTTGCTGTTTGTAATTTAATTTAATTTGATTTCGTGAAAGAACAATAAAAACTGTACGTGACGTATAACGGGAGAAGTACAATCTGTATGTAGATAATAGACCAAGGACCGATCTGATCTGCACCGCAATCGAAAAAAAGTGTTTTCTGCTGCAAGATATTACTAGTTTGTTAATAAAGTGAAATTATAATTGGAATAGTAAATTCTGAGGCGCTATTTTTCATGAGACATTTTTGTGGGCATGTCTCTTTCATGGTTAATTATTCTTAAACAAATACTTTGAAGTAGAGGAAACTGATCAAATTGATCGGCCACTTCAAACTCATTTAAACATTTGGAGAAACATAATATGCCGAAGTATTGATACCAAGAGAAGCTAATTTCATTTAGATCTATTGTGCTCAAAATCTGCAGAGGAATTTCGAAGTGTATAGTAAGTGAGATGATGAGGAAAACTTCCACTTTGGAGAAGCATTACAAATTCCATGGAAAATATTGCGTAAGTTTCCCAAGTTATTTGAGAACTTCAAACATATTCCAGGAATGCTGAAAATTGTTCCCTTGTGCTTGAAGTTTACGAGAATGTTGTCGACAACTTCGACAATCTTCAAAATTTGCGGATGGAACAGATACTGTTGTTAATAATTGTTTAAAATAGGGGGAAATGTAAGAAAGTTTTTCTATAAAAACATTTTCAATTTGTAAATGACAGGTTTCCTCTTTTTCCATATTTAAAACAGATATTATGATAATTATAACTGAAACAATAACAGATAATAATGCAATTTTCCTTGAATATTTCAAATTATATTTCTATAGTTTACAATTACAATACCTTGCTATTGAAGAAAATTTACTCAAGACGGAAGTGAACAGCTGAAACTCTTTGAACCAGGCAAGATTTATGGGTTATAAGGCCAAAAGAAGAAGAAGAAAGGGAATAAGAAAATATTCATTCATTATAAAAATCAAATTACGAATATATACGAAAAATTTCTAATCAAATATTTAAGTTCTTTCCTTCTTCTTCTTCTTCTTCTTCTTCTTCTTCTAATTATTATTATTATTATTATTATTATTATTATTATTATTATTATTATCATTTGTATTATCTTTTGAAAAACTTGACTGCACACCGAATCTTTCCAAAAACGTTACAATTCACGTTAAATACACAAAACGTACAATTAGTCATCAACTGGATTAATATTTGTTTCTGTGGCCACAAGATAGAACCAAAGGAGTCACATGTGGGACTTGTTCATGGACACTTCTGGTTCTTCTCGATGGCTTCAGAAATTACTCAAGACATCCTCAGCAGAAAAGGACGATACATCTCTTACTTCTAAAACATGATGCTCTGTCTTGAGCGAAATCAACGTTAAACCACATGAAGGCTATGCTTAATTTCCATGACATTCATTTGTTCATTTTGTTGACAAAGTAAAATACGACGGAGATATTGTATACTATTTTTATTAGTCAACCGTTAGCCAGAACGTTAGCAAATGTTATCTAAACGTTCAGAATGGCTAAAGAAGTAAGAAAATACAATTTGTGCTCGACTTTACAAGATTCTACTCAACTTTACAAGATTTTACTCGCTATATGATGCAAGATACTCGAAATATTTAATACGAAACGTTAAATTGCTTAACATTTCTTCAAATCATTGATATTTTAACTCCCTAGAAACTGCTTTTCTTAATATGTTACATTTTAAAAACCTAAATATACCATCAATGTCTTGATTGTAGAATCTTAGAAAAATGAAGGAACTGTGTTGTCATGCTGAAGTTTCAGTTATATTGTACCTTGAAGGTGAAATCAACACGTCGGTATGAACAAGTAGTTTTTTTTTTATTTTTCGTGTTGGCAGAGAAATATGTCATTGAAACGTTGGTATGAACTTCTCCCGAGTTCCTGTACTTTCCCTATGACTTATAGTCGAGAAATTGATGGTATACTCTTAAATAACAAGATGAAGACATTACCATTGACTTCAAATCATTCGACGTTTAGGAGCAAAAACATTCGCTGCGACAACGCTGCAACCGTTGCTTCGGCGAAGTGTGTGTTGAAGGGCGTGCGGGCGTGGGCGCAGGGAAGACGGGCGAAGGGCGGGCGCGTTGGCGGGCGGTGGCGGCTCGGTCGCCGGGGCTCTTGGCCGGGCACCCCCGCCGACGTGCACCAGCGTCTCTTGCCAGCCGTCTCCTGCCGCCGCCGGGCCTGCCATCTTTCCCAGAGCGTCACTGCGATGTCACGAAAAAAATGTGTGTTCATGATTACAATCTTGGTTGTGCATGATTTTGTCTGGCCTGGTGGCGTATCATTTTATATAAATTCTACGGCATGGATAGAAAGAAGACAAATAAGTTTTTAATAAATTGTTATTTCTAAGCAATATATTTCGAAAACATACTGCGAGGAGGATATTGCAATTTGAAATACGTAAAGGTGTACTCATTTTTTCTCCGTAAACACAAGCGCATGGACTTCTTGATTTGTCAACACATTTTCTCAAAACGCACGCTTTGCTTCTTGTGCTTCCCTGTCAGGTTACTCAATTCCTGAAATTCTACTTTTATTCAAATGTAGCTACTTAATTTCAAGGTACCGTTTAACATTATATTACCGGTTCCTTAACCGATCTCGTCTTTCGCCTGCGAAATGTTATGCACAATGACCTGTCCTTAAGAAAAGTAATTTAATGCCCCACGGGGAGGTCACTCGCCCTACGCGGAAAGTGGACACATTGACTAGCGTAAAATGTCGCCCTTCCGAATACAGAGGAGGTCCTGGCGAAGGGAGGTGCAGGGCGGCAGGCGTCCGGCCGCTTTCTTCCGGGCCGCGCGCCGCGCCACTCGACTCGCCTTCCTTTGTAGCCCGTCCACCGCCGCGTAATCCCACCCAGCAACTCGGGCTCCGCGGCCGGAGAGAGACCGCGTCTGAAGAAGGCGCAAGAAAACCACATGAAAGGCCGCGCGGCGCCGCGCCACAGACACGGGCGCAATCAGCGGAGACGCTGCAAGTCTCGGCTGCTTCCAGAAACACGCGGACGTCTTGCGGTGGGCGGGAGGAGCGGGCGTCGGAACGCCGCGCGTCGACTGGGGGCGGCGGGAAGTAGGGGCCACGGCCGGCGGTGGCAGCGGCGGCGGCCGAGCGTCGCGACGCTCGCAACCTCGCAAGACGCCCGACCTCCAAATTGCCGCCATCTACAGCCCAGATCCACACCAGGAATGCGCGCCCTCGCCCTGCACTTAGTGTTTATAGAGGCCCCGCGGCGGAGGCGACGCAAGACATTGCGAATTCCTGCTCCCCGTCCGCCCGGCCCGCCCCGGCGCGGCCCGGCCTGGCCCGCGCCCGAAGAATCCGCCGGGCGTCGCGGCGCCGCGCCGGCCGGCAAATCCGGCCTCCGCCTCCGCCTCGCCGCTCTCGCCGACCTCACCGCCGCCGCGGCCGTTTGAGGAGAGCGCGGCGCAAGACGCGCGAGTCCCGGATTAGATTTGCGGTGCGGCCACTTTTTAGGCCGCTGCCCACAGTCCTCGGTCCGCCGCCGCCGCCCGGCCGCCGCACTGCCCCAGGCGCCCGCCGCCCGGCCAGGACGCCTGCGCCAAATTGAAGGGGAATAATCATTACTAAATTAAGTTAATTTATCTCCGTAATGATTCATTCTTACTTGACCAATGCGATTTCCTCTCGAGAATAGGTTCTCTTGGACGAATGGAAGAGCGATTCCGTTTCTGTATTAGTTGACTAATTTGTTCCCGGCGTTGAACGGAAGCAAATCAACTTAATTTGGCCTCCAAGCTTGAATAGTGTATTTCCCGAAACTGTTTCAAACAAAAATTTGAGAAAGGAGTAACATCCGGACTAACTATTGAAATATGAAGAATGAGTTAATTCTACCTCTTTGAACATTTGCACTCCCGTGTTAGTTTTCCATGTCAGTTGTACTTTATTTTTATTTATAATAAAAAATGAATTATTCAAAAACATTACTTTGAACCACTATGAGTACCTATAACAATTTATTATGAACATTATTCGTGAAGAATTTTATCATAACAGGAAATAATTTGTTCGATAACAGTGATTTCTGCTGTTTATTAATACCTGTTGATATTTCTGTGCATTTTTTCTTTTGTTATTTCAAAGTAAGTCATTTTTTGCTAGTGCAAACCGCGCACTCAGTGTCACGTGGATGTAATATTGAACTCTGATGATTTTTTATAGTGTCTCGCTTCACTGTCTGAAAGATAAATTGAAGCGAAGTCCAACACTACGGTGACGGATACTTACCGCTTGAGTGTAATATCGGCACTGGGGTCAGGGACGTAATTTTGTCTGTCATAGGCCGGGGAAGAGATGTTTGTCATCGGAGAAGTGCGTAATTAGTTTATCTTCAGCTGGACGAGTCGTGATGTACAGGAGAGCACACAGCTGGAACTCAGCATTGTCCCCATAAGGTTCTAGGCAAAGAAGGCGGCGGTCAATTAATTACATGTGACATCCCAGAAGTGAGGGTTCTGAGGCTCCCGCCGTCAAAGGGAGCTCACTAAAAGAGTGTTTCCTTGCTCATTACTACGGAAAAGAAAGGTAGAAAAATGTAGACAATTAATTTCTCATGGAAATTCAAATTGCACATTATTCACACTTGTCGGTAATAATTTATTGTTTTTATTAATTATCATAATCTAGAGTAGTGGAGGGTTAATGTGTATTTCTGAGTAGTAAAGTTTAATAAATTATATAACGTATTCTAATGCATTTATTTAAACAAAATCATATTTTTAAAAGTACAGTCCATTGGAATATTTTAGTTATAAGGAATATACTCAATTTCTCTGCGACACATTGTTCCTTGTGACCCTAGTGTTCGTCCTGAACTGTGTTGCATAATTTCACCATTTGATAAGGAAGAAAAAATAATCCTGTATGTGTTTATGCGTTTCATCTCGTTAATAAGAGAATAGCATGATGGAAATTAAATATTCAAAGTTCAGAACATTGAATGCAAAATATAAAGTAACAAGTGTAGTAAGTAAGTGTAGTAAGTAGCAAGTAAAGTAAAGGAAATACATTTTACTATAATCATCACCTTGTGATACATGAAACACATAAACGTGCAAAACAGAGAATAGAAAAATCAAATTAGCAAGTGTTATTTTTTAGTTGTAAGCAATATGATTAGGAAAAGCTCAACATTACCGTACATAATTATTGTCCTAGAACATTAAATCTGCCCAATTTTATACTTATTTTAGTGATGGGGAATATTAACATATAAAAACTCAGTGACTGCAAACATAAATGAATATAGAATACTAAAAAGTTATCATCACGATGGTATCCACATGAGTAAATATTTCATTATCCATCACTAGAGATTTACAATCCTTGCGGATCTACGTTTGATGGAAAGGATAATAAACTGTACACGTCCCTTCCGAACCCTACGTATAGTAATCGGGAATTCTGTGTGTGTGTCCATCCTTTCGCTACTCTTCCGGTCCACCATTCGCGGCAAGTGAGGTAGCATTGAACTTGGCCTTCAGCTGGAGAACTGGTTATTGCCTCCCCCCAATTCTTCCTGAACGGTCTACGAGAATTTCAACAGAAACGTGTTTTTTTTCAGGGATGGTTAAGCGTTTAAGTTCTTTTCCGACACCTACAGGGGTGATCAATATCTTATTCGATTCCTCTTAACAAGACGAATCGATTGGGATAGTTGTTTTTTAAGCAGGACTTTCTCATGGATCCGATGCACAAATCGGTTAAATAATTAATAAATAAATAATAAATATTTCAAGAATATACTGGACGAGTTCTAGAAATAAAACGTATTTTTGGAGTTTGCAAGGCACTTACAGTGGATAACCACTGTGATTTACCATACTTACATGAATAGTTAATTGTTTGATCAAAATATAATTACGATAATAAACATAATCTTGTAATTAAAGAAACATTAAAAAAGTATATCGATACACGTTTATGAAACTTTCTATACCTGAAAATTGAGTAGACAGACAATCGTATTATGTTCAATACTTATTTTATTATGAACCTTAATCGCATTAATAAAATTTGGTTGCTAGAAACTCCCTATTGGAGGCGCCACGCTAAGCTAGTATGGTGTATTTCATTATAGCATTGTCTTGGTAATTAAGTACATTCGTACCAAATCAATTAATTTCTTATTTTCAGAAATTTCTTTAGCTCATTGTAATAGACAACAAAATATGCAAATGATTGATTATGCTGTTTCTAAAATATATTTTAACACTTAGAGTGCCATGTGTATATTTTTCATACACACCATGATTTTCTCAGGGAGCCATGGAGTGTATGAAAGGGAGAGTTAAAATTGATCTTTATTTCCGGTTACCATGTAATACAATAATAATAATAATAATAATAATAATAATAATAATAATAATAGTAATAATAATAATAATAATAATAATAATAGTAATAATAATAATGACTATGTACCAATTTATCTTGGGTAAAGGGCTCTGCTAAGTGGATCTTAATTGGTGGGCCAAAAGCAGGAAGAACAATGACAGAGTTCTATGTATTTCTTGCCCGCTATATTTGATGCCTTAACCCTTTAAAGTTTTGGGCTTTCAAATTGTAAAACTGTAGTGCTGCATCTTCTACAATAAAGTTGTTCCATAAATTGTTTTTATAACCTTGGGAAATCTGGTTTTTGAATGCGCCTGGTATTCATTTCTGGCAATATTAAATTCATCCTCTAGCTCTTACTTAACAATAGCCAGTTAAAATAATATCTACAACTACGAAAATTTAACATTTTTAACTCTAAAAAATGTTCCAAGAAGATATGTTTATAAGACACTGTGCTGCTACGTCGATTTTAATTTGCAGACGTCTCTCCACACTTCATCGAAGGAATTGGAGAATCACTAATACATTTTCGTTGTAGAGGATGAGGAAAAGATGTAGTTCATCTGTGGTGTTCAACTTATAACTCGATATTGATCTATTGGCGAGACATCCTTGGCATTTGAATACTAGTAGTATTCAAATATCCTGTCTTTAACAAACATTTATTTAAAAGGTGATGAATCAGCCATTGCAAACTGGTAATATACGATAAAACTAGCATGAACGATAAGGATGAATGAAATTGAATGAATGATCCCGGGTTCGGATGCTGATGAGATTAAATATTTACACAATGACATTCTATTTTCAGAAAACGAGTTATATTTCAAACAAAAACGTTGATAAAGACATCTTTCATTACTACTTACAAAATGCTATTTTTATAGCTCACTATTACGTTTCCAACCTCTCTTGTTTTATAAGTAAATTCTTGTGAAAAGATTACATTGTGATCCAGTTTTTACTGTGTTCGTTAGACGCAACATTATGTCAGTAGCGCGTGCCACTTTTTCCGAGCGTATTCCACCAGAAGCCGGCTTGTGGATTGTGTAGGGTTTCCTTCCTGTGGAAGCGACCTGAGCGTCTTATTTGTTATGTGCTTATTTATTCCACACCCCCGCGGACGCCGCTGTCGCCTCCAAAGCCTCCACGGGCGCCATGGTGTGCGCGGGCCCGCAGGCGAGCCCCGGAAAGGAGTGCAAACGGAATTGTTACCTACTGTGGCGGCGCCAACCATTGTTTCGGACATAACGCGACTGCAGCAGCGCCTGCCATTGTGCCGCTCCACGACGGGCTTCTTGATCTTACGGCACGTCGGAGGCCACGACGACGACGACGATGACGGCGCCAGGCAAGCACAGTTGGCAAAACTCATTTCTCAAAGGGCAAAGTTCTATATTTTGGGAATCGGAATGTGTGTATTGTCATTGGTAGTAATCTCACTTGTAGATTTTCCATAATAATTATTACTGTAATGAAGTTCATATCTTGGGTATATAATTTATCAACTATACACAGTATTTTAAGCGAATTAAAACGTTCGCATAGTCACCGTGACACATATTACATATTCTGATATCGTGTGTATTTACGCTGACATGTAAGGTGTAAATACTTTGTTGAAACTTTGCTTATATTTGTGGAGGAGGGAAAGATGTTCAGGAAATGGTATTGTTAGCCAAAGTAACGTCATATTTAAAATCAGAATCAAATACATCCTTATTCCGACCACGCGCGATCTTGTCGGGAGACTAGTTGGGATTTTAGACCTTGTACCGGCATGGATGGTGCCCCGCTGGTGGGAGATACCCAGATAGAGTAAACCATGCAAGCTCACGTGTAGGTCGGAACCGGATCTCACCATCCACCAGGGGAAGATCACCACCTCATGTCATATGAGCCCTACACTTACGGCACTGATGATTATAAGAGTTGACGCGCCCGGCAATTTCAAATAATTAACTGGCAGCAGTCACAATTACTCCAAAACCTCTAATAGGACTATTTTTATAAAAGAACTACAAATGTACGTACTTTCTCGTTTTATCTGGAAGGGAAACAATAATTGAAATATTACAATATTGCAAATTGTATCCAGTTAGCTTTTCAGCTATCTTGTGAAAGACTCTTCAGCGAAGAAAGCTCGGTAGATTAATACCATATCTCTAAGCGTACTGGAGTTAGCTTAAAAAATGTTCCTTTGTATTGTCGGTAATAGAAATAGCCATTATGCATATTGACATTTAAGAAAATTTTCGAAACAAGTTCGTTATCTACCCATCTTTGGAAAAAACTGTACATAAATTTCTTTAAAAATCTAATATTGAAAATTAATTGCATTGAGAAATATATATCTAGCTTCAATATTGGAGGCGCAAGACAGGTTCGAAAAACATTATTTTTCTTAAATATTAAACCCAAAATCATATGAAAACTACTCACATTTTAAAAAAATGTACGTGAGCTTATTTTAAGTTCATATTTGGATGAAATATTTTAAAATTCAGAATTCACTAAAAACAACACATGCACTATTTTTATAAGCGGGCTATTCTATTAGAGAAAAATTAGGAAAATAATTGGGACCGTTGTTAATAAATTCTTCTTTTCAAACTTGCCTGTTCATATTTCACTAAAAAATTTCCAAAAACCGCTCATAGTGTCGAAAAATATTCGTTTACATATTTAAAGGTGTAACGTTTAATGAACTTTTAAATAACAGTAATTTTATAAAACAAAAAATCTCTATCTTCAGTATTCTAGTTGGAACAAGACGCAGAAAAGAACTTGAACTCTTTGCAATTTTCGAAAATTACAGTGTTTAACGAAAATTAGCCTTGAATTATTTTTATTAGCGTAATTTGCTCTATCCTAGAAAAAATAATCAAAAAATTGAAGGCATTTTTGAGAAAAGTTTTGAAATGTGGTTGAGCGTCACGTTAAGTATCCCTGAAAATCAAACGCATTTTCCCGTAAACAATTTTTTTCGGAATTAAGTATCCACAAAACGAGGATTTGGCTACATAACATATTAGAGGAAGTCATTTTTTTCTATATGAGAAACAAATATCCACTACATTAGCGACCAAAAAAATGAGTTTTCTGGTTGAAAAGTCACATTTTTATCCAACATTATATAAGTTTCCACGTACGCAGTAAGGAGAAAGTAAAAATTAATGTCAAAATTTGGAGGAAAAAACACGTTTTGGCGGGTCTCTAATTAATGCTTAAAAATTGTTTTAAAGTCTAAAAAAGGAATACGATACCCTAATATTAAGAAAATTAGAGACAATCAATCAAGACAAGAGAAAATAGTATTATGCGTCAGCAAAATATTTTTGTCAAAAATACTTTCGAATTGTGCATGATTGGTATAAAATGTGAATAAATATTGTTTCTTTATGTAACAAATTACTTTTTCTAACAGGTAAAGTCAAAATTTATGTTTTGGAGATCCATGATATCGAAAAATTGATTCACAGCAAAATGTCTGTCCTACTGGTGAACACTAGAGCTTAATCCGTTCAGACATTTTTGTCCAAAATTTTCATTATCCGTTCGAGCTGAACGAACTCAAGACTCTGTGAGTTCGATAACAATATTTGGAGGGGGAGGCGGATATTTTACATGAAGCATCAAAAACATTTTAAAAATTTTTTTTCCAAAAATAGCCCCAACTGTTTTCTATTGAAACTTTTCTACGTGTAGGGGAAGGACGAATAGGGCAGGTCTTATTTTCGTTGAAATCTCAGAATTTTGGAAAATTGCGAAAGTTCAGAATTTCCCGGCGTTTTCGTTCATTGAAGATAATTTTTTTTAGAATATCTGTTCTTCAAAGGCAGATTTTTAAGACCATTTTATATTGGTCAAAAAATGAAGTTTTCGCAAAATTTTGCGTGAAATAGCCAACTTTTAAACAATTATTTTATCAAAAATTGTTTCACTGTTTTCTTCATTGTTTCCCCGGCTATAACAAGAGATGCTTAAAATAGCACTGTTCCTATTTTCGAGAAACTCGCTGTTTTCGAAATTGAAAAAAAAATTGCAAACGTATGAAATTGATGACAGTTTTTCTTAACGTAATCTGCACTTCAAAACTAGATCATGAATTATTTGAAATAAAAATGTTTAATGTTTTAAAAACGGCAAATAAAA
Organism: Gryllus longicercus; assembly: GCA_038098605.1. Classification (NCBI taxonomy): domain Eukaryota; kingdom Metazoa; phylum Arthropoda; class Insecta; order Orthoptera; family Gryllidae; genus Gryllus; species Gryllus longicercus. Next base: position 82,260 of record JAZDUA010000104.1, read on the forward strand.
GTGAACACCGTTTTTCAAGATCGGGAAGGTTGAGTTAAGCTGTGAGACGGGTGTAGGGGTACGCTGTGAGACGGGTGTCGTTGTAACACTAAGACCCTGATTTTCAATCCCATCGCGGAAAAAATTTGTGGGTTGCAAACAATGTTTCAGATTAAAATACTATAATAATATTGAGTAGCCGTTACAAATAATGCGAGAAGGGATGCGCTGTTGTAACAAAACTCGTTTGAGATTACAAGAAGCCTCCACATCATTTTTTAAGTTTTCTAAAAATGTCTGCCATTTAAAAAAAAAATACTGAATTCTAATAGAGAAGATACGCTTATAAATATGAAACAGGTTCGATTTCATTAAAACTTCTGAAATATCAAAAGGACAAAATTGAAAATTTTAATTTTCCTTTCTTGTATTTGGAAACTCTTTTACACCTTAAATACTGAAGCTAGAGGTTACTTTATTCATTACAATATTTTTCAAAGTGTTAGTTCTTTAAATCATTTCGGGTATACTTGTTTCGAAATTTTAATAGTTTTGAAGTAATTTTCTGTTGAACCTTGTGAAATTTGTTAGGATCCACAATTTCTTGTATAAGTTGTGGAGATGTGTTGAGGCGTGAGAATATTCTCCAACTGGTCGATTCACGCAATTCAGAATTCTAATCGTTGAATTCTAAGAACAACGCTTAGACCTGTGTCACTGAAGCGTATCGTATGCGGAACGACCCTATCGCTCGTGTGCCGTTTCGTATAACATGCAGTATTATTCTACGACGCGCGTTACTTAACGCCCGTCAACGGAACGCTGGTGTGCACGGGCCCTTAGAGCTCTTAAGCGTCGAATTAGAGATTCATGTCGAAACCAATTTTTTATTTTTGTTCCTCTCGCACTTTATTTTGATATGACTTTTCTGACAGATGGCTGAAGATTAGTGGAAGTTGCAATATTATATTGCATTTCAATTATCATTAACATAAGAAATATGTGATGTTGGATCACCACTAATTTTATAAGAGAAAACTGAATGTCGAAATGTTTGTGAGTTAGATTGAAAAAAAAATCGTTGGTTGTGCAAACATTAAAATATTAAAATACTTTTCTTCTTCGTATCTAGGCGGTAATGAAACTGTTGATTTTGTTGACGACTGTGTTCATCAAAATAGCAACTCGCTGATCCATTTTGCTTCGGCTTTTTTCTTTAAGAAATGTATTGTATAAGGAACATTACAATGAATTTTTCTACACCAGTACATTCGTGCTTTAAGGGTGATTTTCTAATTAAAACCGTGTTTTTAACAGAGAACCTTAGTGTAAATCATTCCACATGAGTGAACCAGTTATTCTTGAATACCACACTCATGGTAAATGTTTTAATAATATTAATGTGTCATTGAAGGAATCTCAACGTCTATTTCATGCAAATGGATTGTAAAATATTTATTTCAAGAGAAATAACAGTAATCTAGGAAGGAATAATATTTTTATATATAAATAACAAATAATATGCACATTACTTAAATACTTGCGGAAAAACACGGTAGAGGTAGATACAAATATCAAATACAGGATTAAGTAGGTGCCAACAGTTGATGTTGATGCTATCGGTTCTATTAAACACTTTTGAAATTATGAAAACCATGGTTCTAAATAATGCTCCGATATCAAACCTAGGTATAACCGGTGTTCAAGACATAAAATATAGTGTATCATAATTGATATTTGTTATTTCTTACAATACATTTTTAATGCCGTAATAGATAAACGTGATTTAAATGTGTAATATTTGGTAAATATTTATAATTTATATACAATTTTATATCTGTGCCCAAATTTTCCTCACTTTTAAAAAAATTGTACCTACAATGGATTAGTCTATAATATGCAAGTCTCTTTTTCTCTCGGTAAAATCGCAAAATCTAAAAAACAATATGATACGTAATAAAATACCAACATCCTTTCCTTTCAATTTTCTACATCAAAAAGTAGAATTACACAATTTCTGATAGTTAAGATGTTGAATTCACATTGTGTAAACAATTCTCTTTGTGTTTCAGTCCCACCTTTTGACGAAGTCTATGAACTGCCTATTTGAGAACCATACTTCACGAGAAGACAGGGAGCTTTTTTCCCGTCTCAAAGACGTCTTCTACCTGTGAGTGCCCTCTACCTGCTCTTCAGCATTCATTTGCATTTATTCCTCGTCACAGAAGCAGGTAAAAGACATCACACAATGCAACGAAACTGACCCAGACATCACACCACTTACTCTCGCACAAAAGGCGTTCGTTTCTAGTTAGAAATCAGCGTCGCGTGTTAGAATTACGTGTATTCCGCTGCTACAAATTCCGTCGTTGGATTGCATGCGATTTTTAGCGCGGGGGAAACTGGATATCGCTCTCAGAAAACTAACTTCTCCTATTTCGCTATGACTTTTGGCGACCTCGCGCCGTCCCCGGCGGCTCCGCGCGCTTGATTGTTCGCTCTCCGCCGCGTCCCCTTTGCAGCGACCGGGCGGCGGCGGCGGCGGCATAGACGGCGGAGGCGCAGAGAAGGCGGAGGGCGAAGGTAGAAGGGGCGGGGGCAAAAGTGAAGGCAAATTCTGGACACTCATTCGACGTTTGGAGGAGAAATCCGTGTTTGTCGGAAGCGGCAGGCAATGGCGACGGAAACAATGGTGGGCGCGCCGCAAGCAGAGGGTGGCCGGAGGAGGAGTTGGGTCTGGGAGCGGGCGGCGGACCGGCAAGGTGGTGGAGATTGTAGTAGGTACGGCTAGCAAAAGCGGCGATAGACCCGGCAAAAGTGGGTGTGACGGGTGCATTGGAGTACAGAGTAGTGGAAAAGGAAGATAAGGAGTAGTGGGTGGGAGACTCGTAGGAGATGTGAAGTAGGCAATTGGACGATGGGGTTAAAAGTGTAAGAAATGAACAAGTAATAATTGATGCGGCTAAGGTGTAGAGGTGTAAATATGTCTCAAATATGAAGAAATGGCGATGATAGTGTGTGAGTGGATTCCAGAGACTGTGGTGGTGTTCGTAAAGGAAGTGAGTTTTTGACAAACTCAGTTTGATGGTGACGAGCAATCGGCGGGAACGCTTCCGAAGTTGGTCGAACGGGTTGGGCGATGCCAATGGCCAAAGCATGAGAAATTCTTCATGATGGCGGTCGGGTGTACAGAGGGCTGAGCGCTGGAGGCAGCGGAGAGGTGGCGACGAAAGCCACGCGCGTCGCCGTCGAGGGCGTCGGCGTTGGCGTCGGCGTCGCGTCGGTTGGTGGCGCTGGATGCGTGAACGGGGGGGAACGCGTGCAAGCGCCCTGTCGTCTTACCGGCGCGCCCCGCGACTCCACGCGAAACTCAGGGTGACGCCGCCTCGCGAGTTGCGGCTTCGCCTCCATCTGAGAACTCGTTACCCTCGACTCACCTCAATTACGCACACGCGCCGGCTGTTGCCGCTGCCGCCGCCGCCGCCGCTACCGCTACCACGCCGTCGTACTTCTACCGCTTCTACCTAGGCGCTACATTCACCTTGGTTCTCCGCGCGCCGCTCTCCCGAATTCTAAGCGACCCCGTGTTTGAATTCATTTCCAGATATTTCGTAGGTAACCGAAATTTAACCGAACGTTTCCTTGAACATAATTATTTCCTAAACACGGGGAAGTACTTGCCTCGCGTTTCGAAAACGCTCACTCGCTGACAGACGCTGATTGTATTATATTAGCAGCGATGTGGCTGGAGCCGAAGTTGGGCTCGAGGGTTGTTACGTAGAGTAGCGAACTCAGTAGAATTCAAAATATTGTTCACATTTAATCAATTAAACTACAACTGAGCAAACTTATTAATAAAAACTCCTTAGATTGTTTTAGTTTTTGTTACTGAAAAATATGTATGATTATCTCATACGCAAAAGTTTATTTTATCTGCTCTTTTGATCTCCTGTTAAAATGTATCAAATTTCTCGAGAGCAAACCTCTTTGAAGCCTGCGTAGTACTTTATTTTCAATTTTTGGATAGTTTAGAATTTATTATTTAAATTTCCAGTATTGTAGAAACTTGTTCACTGTGATATTCCCTTGAATTATTACACTTGAATCGAAATTACAAGAAAATTAAAATAATGTAAGTACATTTATTAAGAAAATAATACAATACAATTTTGAAATTTAATAAGTTTATGTCACTGAGGGGCACATACTGTATTTGGACCATAAAAAAGAAAATTAATTTGAGACGGAAATGAAAATCAATTTTCTGATAAATCCTCAACAACTTTTCAAGTTTTCTTTTATAACATTATTACACATTTTTAGTTTTATATAAAGTATAAGATCTATTTCAGTCTTTCATCAAATATTAAATATTGTTTTTTTATAACTGAAATGATTAGTAAAGTAAACATTCGTTCTTTCGTTCTTTTTTTCCACTTTTGTGGTTCTATTTAGTCGAATAGAAATTCAGGAAAAACATCGGAAAATGTTTTTTGTTTATTATGAATGTGGTAAATTTTTGAATCTTCTTTCTTTATTGAACGCGTTAACCAAATCAATAGGATCACACTTTATCTTAGCTATTTATTTCTCTGTTAATGTAACACATTAGTGTAGTTCACATTATTCTTAACATTAGTTGATGTATTACATGATAAGTTTTGGACATGTGTAAACTTGCTGTAATATTCGGAGAATTAGTAGATGATATTACATGATTATATATATATATATATATATATATATATATATATATATATATATATATATATGTGTGTGTGTGTGTGTGTGTGTGTGTGTGTGTGTGTGTGTGTGTGTGTGTGACTAACCCTGCTCACTAGTAACTCACATTTATACGATGCACATTTGTTGAATTTCATTTCTTTTGTTGTAGAAATTACCAGATATTAAAATTGCTTAGAATTGCAATTTCACCATTCTATATTTATACGCGCAACTATTAATTAGAACAGAGCTTCCAGGACAAATTACTTTTTATGATTCCTAAACTCTTCGAGGCTTAACGCAGACTGCGTAAAAAGCGTGGAGATGGGGGAGAGTACGAAGAATTGGATTTCGATGGAATGGTGTTCCGAAATAGTGACGGTGGATGCAATTGCGTTCCGAAATAGTGACGGTGGATGCAATGGGAAGTTGGTCGAGGTCAACAGAGATGACCGTGACCAGGGGCGCCAAGGCCAGCAGGACTGGGGAGCACGGGGGGGCAGAGGGGAGGCGCGGTCGGCGGTGGTCGTCGGGGACGCGGAGGTGGCTCGGGTCTCGCCTGCGGACCAGGTGCCACGAGGCGCGGCGGCGTGGGGGAGGGAGGGTGGCTCGTTGAGGGGCGGTGGGCGCGGGGGACGCGGCCCAGGACGTCCGAGTAATGAAGTACCGCCTCCCCGTGGGTGGCCGGACGCGGCAGATTCGCCGGTAATAGCGGTGCTGCGCCTGCGCGCCCCCGGCCCTGGACTGAAAACTGCATGCCCATAAATAACGCGCTGTAATTGCGCCGCGGCTCGAGTTGGTGCCATTGTTTTTACTCTCTCGAGAAATTATTTTCTCTGGCAGGGTTTCCGCCTCTTTCGCCAAACTTAATATATCATAATCATTGGACATTTCGACGTGATTTATGGTCGTTTTGAATCAGGGCTCACTGCTTCGAAATTCATTCTTAAATAATTGGAAGTTTCTGGTTTGTAAAACGTATCTGTATAAAAAAGTAAAAATAGAGTAATTTAAAACGTTGTTTTGTAAAAAAAGGATCCTAAAGAATTTGAAAGTAAATCCTGTTTGCTAATATGTATGACTGAAGTAATGCATGTGCCAACAGTGATTACTGCTGCAATAACTTACTCCTTATTGATACTTGCATATTTTATTTTGTGATTGCTTTGCTGCTCCGGAGTAAACACGTAACATTTGCCACGAAGGCCAATGTAATTAAGTGATTTAATTAATCACAAGCAGAAGCGCTCGGGTAACAGTCTTCTCCCCTGAAGACCCAAGACGCCGTAACTCTGCTAATATAACTCTGGAAAGCCAAAAAGCCACCTCGAGGAGGAACAGCGGCACGGATGCACGTAAGAGAGGCTGGGTTAATGTGATTGCTAGGGCACTATCAAATTGCGCCAGGCATTGAACAGTTGTTTAATTGTATTCCTTTTCGCATAGACTAACGCCATTAGAGCTCTAGTACATCAGAGCGCGCAGCGGTGGTGAGGGCGCGTGGAGGGGGGGGGGGGCGGAGGGGCTTGGGGCGGGGCGGGGCGGGGGGGGGGGGCGGGGCGGGCGCCGCCTGCGTCATCTCGCTCACAAAAGGCTCAGCGGCGCAGTTCGGGCGCCGCGCGCGCCCCGCCTTTCACTTGCGGTATCATTAAAGCTCATCTCACTGGCATTCTGCCTCTCAAGATGGCAGGTCGGGTGTCTCCATGGAAATCAATGTTGATGCAAGTTTTCATTCGGAATGTCAAGGAGCGGCGCTGGAGGCTCAGCGGCGCTCGCTGGGAAGGGGCGGGCGCGCCGCGTCGGCAGAAGCAGTCATGAGGGAGCGGAGGCGGGGAGACGTCGATGGCGGGGCTCAACAAGAATGTCGACGACGTGGGTGTGGTGGGGTGTGGCGGGGAATGACACGAGGCAGCGGGGGCTTGCGGGGATTGAGCGAGGAAGAGGCGGGAAGGTGCAAAGCGGCGGGGTGGGACCGCGCGGAAGACGGGAAGAAGGGGCGGAGCCGGGGCGGGGGCGGGGGCGGGGACGGGGACGGAAGACGCGCGCTGTAGTTGGCGTCGGCACAGGCGCGCGCCACCCTCCTCTCCTGCGGCAAAGGCACTCGCTGATTTCCCACACATGCTCGCGGCCCCGCCCCCCAGCCCTCCGCTGCCGCGCCGGAGGCCCGCCCGTTGCCTCGCCCCCGCCCCGCTCCCCGCCCCGCACGCCGGCAGCCGCCTGCGCCTCCGCCTCGCGCTCCGTCGGAGGAACGTTCCCGACAAGGCGCGCGCCTCCCTCCAATTTACATTTCTAAGATGACGGGAAATTCTCAAACAGGGTCTGGGATATGACGTCTCCGGTTTTTGTGGTGCGGAGATGGGAGTGGCGCGCGGAGGAAGCTCGGTAGGAGAATATCTAATAATTCCGCCGCGGTTGCCTGCGCGCCGCGAATCCGCCTGTCTGTCACGTCTACCGCGCCCGCCCTTTCCCTCCCGCCCGCCACTGCGCTTCGTCCCGCGACGCTCTGCCTCCGCCGCCTGCGCCGCCGCCGCCGCCGCTCTGCCTTCGAGAACGCCTTCCAAGGGCGTGGTCTGAGGACAAATCGGATTCGAGGAAATTTCGGAGGTTGTAAGATTGGCGTTGACATTGCACCGGGGATTCTAATTGTCCCCCGACGGCGTCGCCAGAGGCGGAGACGCCGGCGTCGAGGACGGCGAGGACGCCGGCGGCTGCGGCGGTGGCGGAGGCGGCTGCGGCGGCGGCGGAGGCGGCGGCGGAGGCGGCGGCGGAGGCGCGCAGGGCCGACGTCGTCGCGCGTGCACTCCGGCCGCTTCCTGCGAGTGTCTCGACGCCACCGACGTCGCCGGAGGCGCGTCCCGCTTCCTGTCTGCCGCTTTCTCCCGGCGACGGGCGCACTAATGAAATATCGCCGTTCGCTGATAACCGATTTAGCGACGTCGTCGGCGGCGGTGGTGGCCCGGAGGCGGGGCGCGGACGCCGGGAACGCGTCCGCTCCTCTCTTGACACGACAGATTACCGTCGCCGCCTGCCCAAAAATCCGGCTCCGACGAATTATTCATGCGAACGATTTTCAAGTACGCAAATACCGGATTATCCCTCAAATTCGAGACGGGATTTGAGGAGTTTGAAAATAATCTATTCAGATTTCGCGGGAACCGCGGAAGTCTGGAAATTAATTACACACAGGCCGGCAGCATTGACACGCGTGGAAGGGGAAAACAAACGCCTTGGCGACGGGCGGCGCGGGGCCGCGGCCGAGGCAGCCGCGCTGCAGGCGCTCGCCTTGAGTTGCTGGGCGTGTTTAGAGCGGCGCGAACGAAGGGGCTTCCGCCGAGGAGGATTAATAAAGCGACGCGCAGGCGGTCGCCGAAAGAAGGCCCGGCCGCAGCCGGGCGACGGTCGGGGCGGAGCCGGAACCGTGGCTGGGGGGGGGGGGGCAGGGGAGAGCGGGGGCGTGTGGGCCGCGGTCGGCGCAGGCGCCCGTCGCGCCCGCCATCATCACCTACCGGATTTCGAAGGGGCCTTTCGCCGCGACAGGGCCCGGGCGCAGGGCATTCAGTTATTGAGGCGCCTTGCTTTGCATTTGCTGTTATTCCGCCGTTCCATCCTTCCTCGGGCTTTCCTCTGCGTCGGAGGCGGAGGCGGCCGGGGCCTTTCTCGGAGGCGCACGTGCGGGCGCCGCCGCCCCCGCGACCGCCTCGGGCTGCGTCCCTCAATGGCCGAGAATAAGGCAAGACGAATCGGAGATGTACGCTCGAAAGGACGTACATTAGACGCTAGCTGTCAAGGCGCGCCTTTATCCCTTGTATGTGTTCATTTGGTGGAATTAGAATGGCCCTAGTCTTCGCTTGATGGATTTCCACGCGGGGACTTGAGGAATAAATTACGGCTGGCGAGGGACCCAAGTAGAAGCGGCGGCGTGGGCGGAGGCAGCGCCGTGGCTGGCCCGTATTCGCCGAGGCGGCGGCGGCGGTGCCGGAGGCGGTGGCGCCCGCGGAGGCGAGGGAGGCGCTGAGGATGTTCTCTGAGAGTTCTCCAGTCGTGCATCGTGAAACCTACGTGGGATTGTCGGGGATTACGTCTGAAATAAGAGGTTACTGCAAAATTATTTAGTGTAAGGAAACCCACGGCACCAAATCGCAGAGGGCGGACGAGAGAGTGAAGGAAGAACGGAGGGGGTGGGCGGGGGTGAGTGGGATGAGAAGTTCTCGGGGGCGGGCTCCCTTCGCGGTGCAGCGTCGGGTGATTGCTTCCCTACGGCTCCTCCCCTTGTGGGCCGCGCCGCGCTCCCCGCCTCGTCCCACCCCGCCCCGCCCCGCCCCGTCCCGCCATGCCTCCCCCTTGCGGCCCCGCCGAGGCGCCGTGCCGTCTGGTGCGTCCCGCTCGACCCGTCCCAAGATACGACATGGCTCCTCCGTCGTACCTCGGATTTGCCTGGCTTCTTCCACGTTCCGCGTACGGCCCCAACGGCCGACACTGACGGATTGGCCGGCGCGCCCGGCATTCTTGGGCTGCAGCCCCCGCCTCGTTCCCCGCCCCGCCCTCCGCCTTGGGGTGGCGCGAGGGCTCGGCCGCGCCTCCGCCCCCGGCCCCGGCCCCGCCCCCGCCCCCGCGCCCGCCACGGGGCAGAAGAAGGAATGGCTCCCGCTTCGTGACACGCGATGTGTCTTATAGAGAAGGCGGTAACCCAGCTCGGAGCCCTTTACCTCCTGTCTGCTCCGAACTATCTTTCTCCTAGTTTTTATACGGCCACCCTACTACATTTGTGCACTGACAGAGCAAATGTAATAGTGTCTGGAGAGTTGTGGGGCCCTGAGCCAGAAGGGCGGGAAAAATTGAGAAGCTAGCAATCAGGCGTTTACTGGGTTTACGAAAAACAACCAAGGGGTCTTTGTAATTTTTAAAGCAAACTATACGAATCAATATATGAGTGGCATAATGAAAATATGAGCCATGCTCAAAATTATGATTTAGTTGTTTTTGACAGTTTAGTTCAATAATATCGAGAACTCGAAGTATTCACTGGCTTCCAAAATGTAAAATCTCAAGTGATGTTTTTTCGGGCCAATAGCATTTACCCTATGTATAAGGGAAAATAACTAAGGTGTTAATGATTCTTTACAAAACAGACGAGTGTGTCCTAGAATCTTGCTATTCTGGACGTGCGCTTTCTCTTCCTTTAATTCTCCGATTAATGACGTGAAGAACAATAATTGTGTTATATCACCTGACTGATATAAGCTACTACATTCTCATTCGACTCTTGTTTAGTTACATACCCAACGTGCGAAACTAGCCTTGCAACACAATGAAACATTTGAATGATTTTTGGGGTCAACTGAACACACTTTCGCTCATTACTCTTCACTCGCTCTGCATTCCACCCAGAGGTCCTCGACCAGCGCCTCTTTGCAGAGGCTGCGAATTCGCCGTGTGGCGAGCTCGTCCTATGTCGCCACCCGCCGCGTCCTTGGCCGGCCGCCTTTGTCCATTCGGCGCTGCGAGGGCGGGCGCCCTTTCGAGGCGGCGTCCCAGCGTCCGGCCCCCTCCCCCCCGGCGTCGCCGGCGTCGACGCCTCCCCTGCAACGCGTCCGCCTGCTGAAAGTCTGCCCGAGCGAACCTTTGCCGCCCGCCCGTCCTCCCACTTTCATCTCGCGCGCGGCCGCCCGCCAGGCTTCCGCGCCTTTTGAGCCGCTTCTTTCCGGCGCGGCGGGGGCGGCGGCGGCGGCGGCGGGGGCGGCGGGGGCGAGGGCGGGGTCGACGTCGGGGCCGGGCAGGGCCGAGCGGCGCCGTTGTGGTAGATCAGCTTGTGCTCCCGACGGGGCGCATATTGCGAAGAACGCCTACTTCCAATCCACGCCCGCCCCGCCCCCCTCGCGCCTTCCCCGTCGTCTAGGCGGCGCCGCCGCCGCCAGACACACTGCCAGCCGTCGGCTGTTTTTGACAATCGGAGCAACAGAGGGCGGGCGGCGCCGACCGGGGTCGCCACTCCCCGAAATCCATCCGCCGGCCCTTTGCCCGTTCGGCAACCAAAGCGGACCGGTCTCCGATCGGTCCGCCCCCGCGCCGGATGAAACCCGAGGTCCGCAAACAGCCGCCCGGCCACGCTCGCGGCCCCGCCGCCGCCCTCGCCCCCGCCCCGCCCCGCCACATCACCGCCGCGGCCGAAAAACGCACCTCGTCGTTTTTCAGGGAGGCGTAACCGTGCGCACGCGCGCTTTGCATGTGTGTGGTACTTCCACCCCGACGTCCGCGTCGTCCCCGCCCCCGACCCAGGCCCGTCCACGCCCCCGGGACGTGTGTGCTCTTAGCTTGCACCTTCTCTTCTCCCTCTTGTCGGGTCTTTGTGCACTTCGTTCATTCTTGCTCTCCGTGTGGTGCTCTCTGTCCCCCGTGCCGCGAGCCCCTTCTCTTACCCCGTCATTAACCCCTTCATAAGCGTGTAGTTTGTTGAAAACAAGTTTACACAGTTGTTTAATTAAGGATGTAGCGCACCAAATTTAATGAATATCCTCAGCCTTCTCTCTTCGGACACCCACGCGCTGCGGCGGGTGCGGCGAGAGGCGGGGACGCGCGGCGGCGGCGAGCGGCGGCGGAGGCGAGGGCGGGGGCGGAGAACGGCGAGGGGCGGGGCGGGACCGGGCGGCACATACGCTTGCCGCTGCAACTCGTGTGTGCACAGGGGCTGGCTGATATCGCGCGCTACAGTATGCACGCTCTGAATAAGCCTCGACCTCGGCTTCTTATTAGATGTTCGTCAGATTTTCGCGATGTTTTGAGGATCTCGTGAATAATAACGAGAGCGGGCGGACCGCGAGGCGGGGCGGGGCGGAGCGGTGCGGGGCGGGGCGGGGCGGAGCGGGGCGGGGCGGGGCGGGGCGGGGCGGGGCGGGGCAGGACGCGGCGATGGGCGCGAAGCGGGGAGATGGCGCGGGGCGGGGAAGACAGCCGCAAGGCATGCGGCGCCGCTGCCCGCTCGCCCATTCGCTGCCGTTGTTCAACGCTCTTCTCCGTATTACGAGTCGGGCTAATTCCGGCCGCGCGGACGGCGCTGTACTTCGTCGCGGTGGCACGCCTGTTGTGGCCCCCCTGACTTTTCAAAACTCCCAGCTATTTCTGATTTGCCCTCCCCTCCTTCGTTTGGACGTAGACGGAGAAATTAGTTTATTATTCAGCATGCTGTTTCTGCAAGTCGAGACATCTGCATGTGTACTTTCTCATTCCGGACACGTGTTAGGGTGGTTTTGTTTAAGCCATGAGACAGTGAAGTCCGGAGTAGAAATACTTCAGGGATGCAATTAGTGTGAGGGCTACAATGTTCGTTATGAAAAGAAAGTTCACTAAATTACAACTTTTTGTGCTTTTGACATACTTCAAAAATTTAAAAACACGGATGCGAGAGAAAATTTTAACATTATCATATTTACAGTAGCATACTCATGGGGATTTTATGGGGATGTCATGGGGATCTTATGGAGATAATCCTCCCATAAGCCTATGAAACGTGCAAATATAGTTTTTACAAATTTCATTTTGCGACGAATGTCATTGATCATCTCAATTTCATATATAATAAATAACTCTAATCAACAAACAAAACCACATTTTTATTTCAGCATAAATGCATTTTTTGAGAATCCATCATGTCGGCTTGACACTACATTTTTAGACCTCTGGGGAAAATGTGGTTGGGACAGTACACTTACTGTACGATTTAATTCGTGCATTTGTTAATATCTTCGTTTAATATGTTGTTCATTGTTCTTCGTACTTTCGTTACTCTGGGCTTCCATTATCATCGCTGCTCAAGGAAGTGTTTCCGTGAGTCCCCTGGCCTCTTCATTGTTCGGCAGTCTCCATCGGGATGTCAGTCACCCTCGATTTCTTCACCGATCCACCCATCTCCGGCGTATCTGCCGTCTCTCGCACCTCCATCACCTGGTAACGCTGCACGAGCAACACGGTGAGCGACAGCCCTGCCAGCTCAGGCTGAGTGCCTCCGCCGCCGCCCTCGCCCGCGCCCTCACCAGCTGCTCGCTCGCGCCGCGCCGCCGGCACCAGGCCTCAGGGCCGCGTCGCTCCGCGCCGCCGCGCCTGTCTGCTCAAGATGGCGGCGCCGGCGTGGCGCGGCGCAGCGCGGCGTCTTGTGCACGGCGCGCGCCTTCTTTGCTTCTCTTCTCCTCTCCGCCGCTCCTTTGGCCCTCGCTCTTCCGTCTCCCCGTCCTCGCTAATAATAAGTAGAATATGACTTCGTTCCTCCAGGCAATTCGAGCAGCTCGCAGGGGGAAGTTGTCTTCCTGACGTCGACTCGGTCCAACTTTGATAGCGTGGCAGGAGCAGTCCTCAAGTTGTAGCTCCTGCGTCCTGGAAGGGAGGGGGCAAAGGTTTCAAGTTTTTGACGCCCTATCTCGTTTCAAATTACAACTTTGAAGGAAGCATAATTATAAGTTTTGACACTCAAAGAGTCTCGTTACGCGAAAGAGGAACGGCGGCGACGGCGTCTTGAGGAAGGGAGCAAAGTCGTGGCGGAGCTAGCGCGGGCGCGGGGAGTCGGCGTGGCGGGGTGCGGTTGTATGACGGGAGGGAGCCCGGCGCAGCAGGACGGGGTGGAGAGTCGCGGGGCGAGGCGGGGCGGGCGGCAAGGGGATTCGCGAGGGAACGCGACTGCTGTGAGGTCGACAGGGCTCCGGTGTCGGCGGCGGCGGGAGCGCGGTAAACAAGCACGCGTGAGATAAGGAGGCGGCGAGGGCTGGCGAAGGGGTGGGCGGCGGTGAGGGGAGGGGGGGGGGGTGCGGGGCGGAGCAGGGGGCACGCCTTCGCGACGCTCACTCGAGAGGCCCGCCATCGCGCCGCACCCTCCGCCCCCGGCCCCGCCCCAGCTGCCGCCTCCGCGCTCGTACAGCGCGCTGCGTTGTATCGACGCGCCACCTTGCTTCCGTACACGCCCCCGCCTCCTTCTCCTCCTCCTCCTCCTCAGCCACCGCAGCGGGAGCGGCAGCACTCCCAATCAAAGAACGACGCGTCGCAGCGCCGCGGGCGCTCTTAACGCCGCCGTCGCGTCTTCCAGGAGCCCCCGCCCCCGCCGCCCCCTTTGACGCAGCTGCGTCGCCGTGCAGGGGAGCCGCCCAATATTCTCACCTCGCCGCAGCCCCACGGGCGCGAGGGGCGCGCCTCCTAAGCCTCTCTGCGCCGCCTCCTCTCTTCTCGCGGCGGCTGCTCGGCGCGCGCTCCATTAAAATCCGCCCACGCTGGGGCGTTAGGTATTTCTCTTCATGTTCTGTGTTGGAACAGACGGACAGTAAAGGTTTTTCTTCTCGTGCAAAAGACAACCTTGGTAAATAAGGATTCATAATATTCCAAAACCACAAATATTTCAAAATAACTCCGTCAGTTCTCCTTTCTGTTAGCTTTCCTGTCGCGTTCACGTTCCTAATTTCAATAATGATTCATGATGAACTCCGTAATAATTGTAATTTCAATACCAAAAAATTGTAATTTACTCTCAATTTAAATGTTCGTTTTCGTAACTTTGAAATGTCCCTTGTTATTGACCTCGTCTATATATTTTCATATATTTATTCCTTAATATATAAAACTGGATCCTCTGTTGTGTTCAGCGTACCTCTGAAATGAAGATGTATCTCTGGAAGTATGAATCAAAAAAGTCAGCCAAATCTTCAATGAATATTTTTCAGTGATTAAGATAAAAACGAAGGGATTAGAGATTCAAGATGTTACAAGCAAGTCAGTTTTAAAAAAAAGTTTAATTTGATTTAATGCCATTCGCAACGTATTTAGGAATAGAAGAACTGCGGAGCAGCGGTACGCGGAGGGGCATGATGAGGTCAGGGCCGGCCGCGACTGGATCAGACAGGGCGAGAGTGGACGGGAACGGGGATGGGTCAGCCAGTGGTCGACGGAGAGAGAGGGCGGGGCGGGGAGGGAAAGGGCACGCGGAGTCAGGCGGAGAAAGCGGAACGTGGTGAAACAGGGCGGGGAGGAAGGAGGGGCCGGAGCGGCGTTCAGCGGGCTTGTACAGAGATAGGTGTGGCGGAGACGTAAAATTACTTCCATTTGACACTATAGATAGAATTCTTTATTTTCCTATCTAATATATGACAGGGATTAAAAGTCCCTGGGCAACGCAGAGTTACCTCGGCTATAATTATGAGTCACGACGTGAAACATTCTTTAGTGTGCGACATCCTTATTGAATATTTAACATTAACAATTATGGCGTTCGCATCAATTATGACATTTTGAAATAATGAAATTGTTAATCTCAAGAGTAATGAAATAATAACTCAAATTTGACGACCATGAATTTTAAATTTGCAGTTTGTTATATTTCAGTAAAAACGTCTAAAATATGAAACAAGATACCATTTCTTCGCAAAATATATGTCAAGTATTGAATGTCCTTTGTTACTAAGTGTTTCGTGTACTTCGAAGTACTTCGTGTTTGGAAATCACAAGTGCAATACATTTTAAAGACATATTGTTTCAGATATTCTTTAGATGATTCTGCATTGAGTTAATTGCGTAATCTAAGCAAACTTTTCTGGATGACAATTACTTTGTTATATTTTTTACCTACTTCCTCACAAAAAGTAGAAAGGGTCATTAGCATACCGGAAAGTAATAGGTTTAACACCATTTCAATTTTTCTATTGTGATAAAATTTTGTAAAGTAATTGGAATTGTGGTAACAAAATGTTGGAAGCGTTCCACCACAATCTACCCCACTCTCGCCAATTCATATTTAATCCCGGATATGCTTTCTAAAGGTTCCCCAAATAAGCGGCGCATTAGTCGCGGGCCCTAGTGGAGATTCATGGGCGAGGGTGGCGGGCGGCGATCCCGTCTCCAGCGATGCGTCGGGGCTGCGGCGTTTTTAATCAGCGAAGGCACGCGATCGTGCATCCGCCACCGCGACGCGGTCAGCGCGGAGGGGGCGCGGCGCTTTATACCTATTACGGTGATGCACGGCCGGCCGGGTTATTAACATACCCTCGCCGCTGGCGTCCGACACACGCTGCATGCTGGGGAGACGCGGCGCGACGCCTTTTTAATCTTCTTAAAATTCTTACAGGCACGACTGCGCCGCCTCCGCCGCCCCGGCCCCCGCCCCCAGCCGCCGCGCGCCGCCGGACAGCGCTTTCGCCGCGCGCGCGCGCTCGCTCGCGCCAGCCCCATTATTCCGTCGGTTGGGGAGGAGCGACTCCATATTTCAGCCATCTCGTGGTTAATACCGGTTGACCTATAAAGGGGGAAAAACGCTAATCAGGGAATGAGCTCCCCTTCTAACACAATTCCCGCGCCGGCGCCGCCTCCGCCGCCGTGCGGTGTGCCGCGCTGCTCCGCTGCGTGCTCGCGTCGTGGCGTGGCGTGGCGTAGCGTGGCGTGGCGGGCGCGTGCGCTCCCCGGCGCTCCGCCACACACGCGTGGCGCCGGCCGCCGCCCGCCGCCCGCTCTCTTTCCCCCTGCGCCGGCTCGTTTTCAAACCGGATAATCGCGCTCGTCCTCCGAGAATCGCTTTCTCTCGCGGGGCCCTCCCTCGGCTTTTCCTCTTCCGCAGGTTTTGAGTGGTTTTCCCAGGCTGCTACGGAGCTGGACGCGCGTTTTAATGGGAGTATTTTGAGAAGTACTGGAGGAGAGTGCGGCGGGGCGATGCTAATAGGTTTCACCGCGCTGGAAGAGCGGTTTAAGTGTTGGATACGATTGTACACGTTCTATACTCCGTGTTCATGGATAACTGAAAGAATTCGGACGATACTCTTATAAAAGATAATGCATATGCGCTATTAATTTTAAGGTAATTCAATTAGAAATCCATTACGATAATTAAGAGCTTATAATAAATTATACATTTACTGAATTTCGTAAACCATAAAAAGGGTTAAAAACTCCAAAAAGCAAGTTGGTTGAGAATCAAATTATTGCGATGACTTACGAGACATCAATACTATTATTCATCTGTAAAATTTACAATATGTTTTCTAAAAATATTTCATAAAGTACGTGATCGAGGTGAACACAAAACATGTATGCTTTCAGTGATTTATTACTGTAACTTCTCTCCGAAACATAAGCAGTCATTTCAGCCAGTAGTAAGAGCACCATCGATTTATTGATTTTCGCACGGCCGTAGGAAGTCTATAAATGTCTGTGACGTACAACTCCCTTTTTGAAAGTGTATACAAATCATAAAAACCTAAATTCCAAAGTGGTAGACCCAAACAGGCACAAATTCCACAAAAAAACTAGCATATTTTATATCATGATAATGTTTATTTAACTGGTGTATACATAAACTGCATTTTTACGCATTTTTACTTTCTCACCTGCTAAGTACATAGGTCGTAAAGAGAAAGTACAGTACGGCTGCAGTAGAAAGTGGCGACTTTTCGTCAGAAAGGCTCTTATTGTGGGTTCCTGATAACAAAATTTACATCTTGCAACCATATGTAGTAAATTACTTCATCTCATGTATAATCTCAAATCCACGCAAACGTCTGTCCTGTGATCAACACTGGCGCCTAAACCGTTCAGAAGGATTTCTCCAACATTGACATTCCCCGATCGATCTGTCCGAACTCCGAAAGCCCTCCGAATTTGAAACAGATATTTCTATTTTTACTTTACATAATGCCTCAACAACATTTTGAAAATTTTCTCCAAAAGCTGTCCAAATGTTTTTATTATTTTTTTCTCTCGACAGAGCAGAATCGTGTAAAAAAACGGCGCAGGCTTCATTTTCAGTTAACTCTCTGAATTTTTGAAACATCAGAATATTTTCGGCGTCTTCTTGCAATTATAATAATGAAGATAGGTAATTCTTTTTTTAATGAAATCTCTTTTTAAAAGTTATTTCTTGAAATAAAGTCATGAATTCTTTTTCAAAAATATCAGTAATTTTTGCGTAATGTGTGGAATCTCGGCAAATAAATTTTGTGTTTTAAAAAATGGTTCCCAGTTTTTACTTTTTTAAATTCTACTAATGTATATAGAAAGAATTTCAATACTGAGGCAAAAACAGAGAATATTCACAGAATTACTTTGAGGGTCCGATAACAAAAAAATTGGGTAAATCTTTTTCCTATTTGTGGTATTTTCTCCCTCTAACCGTTGTGTACTCAGAATTCACGTTTTGTGGGTCCAGAATGACGAACATGTTGTAGACAAGAAAACGACTATCTGTCAGACCTTGGTCAACGATAGAGCTTAAACCGTTCAATCGACTTTCCTGACATTCCCCATCTAAAACTGATATTCCCCAATAGATATGTCCGAAATTGAGGATCTGCCAGTTTGAAACGGATATTTTGATTATGTGAGGTAATTTACATGAAGCTTCAGTATTTTCAAAATGTTCTCAAAAATGGCTCCAATTTTTTTATTAATTTTTTCCACATTTCCACAAATGTTTCGACATCTTCCTTAAACTACAACAATGAAGTTATATATTTTTACTTTTTCGTACTTATTTCGTACGAAGAGAAAGTAATGTAATCGTGCGCCGAAAAATGCAGAATTTTCGGTAGAAAAATCTCTTATTGCCGGGTCCTGGTAACGAAAAACTGGATGAATCTTATTGCTTCTTATAGTAAATTACTTCCTCTAACACCTGGTATGGCCAGAATTCATGTTTTGTGGGCCAGAATTCTGTTTGTCCGTCTGTGGTCAACTTTAGCGCCCAAACTTTTAAGCCCATTTTCTCGAACATTGATATTTTCTGATCGATCTGAAGATCTTCATGCTTAGGGACTTTCAACCTGTTATTTTTATTTTTGAGTGTTCTTTAAATGAAGCCTCAAAATCATTTTCAAATTTTCTCATATATGGCACTAATTATTTTATTAAACATTGTTCTAGGTTAGCGTAAAGGACTTATGGGGTGCAGCTCTCATGATCGTTGAAATCCCAGATTTTTGGAAAATTGCACAAGGGCAATTGTATTTGGGCGTCTTCCTACAACTATAATATTGAATATAGAGATTTTTTCACTTAATAATATCTGTTCTTTAAAACAGATCTATAAATATGCTCACGCTCAATTTTTCGAAAATATGAGTAGTTTTCGTGCAATTTGGCGCAAATTATAAGCAATTTTGATTATTTAAACAATTGTTTTTCTCAAAAATTGCTCCAAATTTCTTCTACATTTTCTCGTCATTTGTATGAAAAATATGGAGGTAGTCTTATTTTCGGCGAATTCATTTTTTCAAAAATTGCGAAAAGTTAACATTTAAAAATTACAAAATTTAAGACATATTTCGTTTGCTCTAGAAAATATATGTTGTAAATATCAGCACTTTAAAAAAGGTGATTTACTATTTCTAGAAAAAAAACTAGATTTCGCGTAATTCGTTTCTGAAATTTATAAAATTTCTTTTTTTTCTCAAGAACTGCTCCCAAGTTCTCTTCGCAGTATTTGCAGGGATGAAAGTGACGCTTAAAAGACTGGCGCGTGTTTTAATTGAGCTCTCTAAATTTTCGAAAATTGCGAATTTAGAAGTAATGCGAGAAAGTATGTGCTGTTGCAAGTTTTTCTAATGAAATCTGTTCTTCAAGAATGTGTTGGTGTACATTGTCTCGAAAATACAATAAGTTTTTGCGTTATTATCCGTCAATTAAAGGAACTTTTTATATTTTTTTTCTCAAAAAACGGCTCTATGTCCTTCCTTTCCTATGTACCGAAGGACGATAGAAAAGTGATGCTGCTCTCATTTTCAGCGATCAACAAGTATAAACTAGTGGTGCTACAATAGTTTATTCGCATTATTTATAACTTTTGCAATTTTTAAAAATTCAGTGAATTCAACGAAAATTACCTAGGCAATTCAAACTGCCTTTACTTTATTAGTAGAAAGAAAGAAATGAAAATTTGTAACAATTTTTGATATTTTTTAAAAAGAGTTGCATGAACTTGTACCAGATATTGCGTGAAAACCAATGTTTTTTGAATCAACATGATCTTATTTAAAAGTCTATCATTGTTGCAAAGATTTTATTTAAGAAAAATGAACATTTGTATTGCATATTGTAGTTTTCTGCAATTTTCGAAACTACAAAGTTCGTTGAATATGATATCAGCATTAATTTTTACTGACTTATCTACATATATGGGAAAAAAATAAGAAAATTTTGTTCAGAAAATAATTGTTTAAAAATTGCCTTTATTCACGCAAAGTGTGTGAAAAGTGCCTCTATTTTCGAAAGGTTATACATGACCTTATTTCAATGTGTCTTAAAAGAACCGATTTCATTAAGAAAAACTCTTAATATTCAATATTGTAGTTGTAGGAAGACGCCGAAAAACAATTTTAACTTTTGCAATTTTTGAAAAATTAGGGAATTAAAAGAAAATCAGATATTCGCCAATTTTAGCTCCTTTTATGGTATCTGGAGACAAATTTTAATAAAAAATGGAGCCATTTTTGAGAAAATTTTGAAAATTTTGAAATTGAGGCTTAATGGTAATAGTTCGTACTCACCGAAACCCGAATATCTGTTTCAAATTCTCAGGGCTTTAAGGTTGGGTTGATCGACCAGGGTATATCAATTTAGTAGAAAATTGTTTGAAGGGGTTAAGCGCAAGTATTGATCACAGACGGACGGACGGAGGAATTGATGGGCGAATAGACGGACGGACAGGCAAACGTATTGCCGTCAGTCGAGTTTTCTGTTTGAAGGACCCTCAAAATATTGATTCTGTCTACACAACGTGAAGTCGGAACTACACAACTTGTAGAGAAAGTAATTTGCAAATAACATTACTATTTTACCTATGGAAAGATTTATCCAATTTTTCTTTATCACGGTCCAAAAATAAGAGTGTTTCTGGCAAAAAACACAGAGTTCCGCCGGACGATTACTTTATTTTTCCCTTGTTACTTACGTAGTTTGGCGAAAACGTGAAAAGGACGCGCTTAAAAAACGTCGTGTACAATTTTACAAAAAGTTGCAATAACAAATATTAAAATGCCACTCCAAATGTTTAGATTAATTTTTACTCTCGTATATAGCAAAGGCGCTTAAAATTTGGCGCATATCTCACTTTTGTTGAACTCCGAGTTTCTGAAAATTTAAAATTTTGTCGGCTTCTTCCTTAAACTACATTATTGAAGGTTGAAATTATTTGAATTAATTCTGTTCTTTAATAATGTCTTCAAATAAAATTTTGTACAATTATTAAAAAATATGAGTAGTTTGAGCGTAATATGGGGTTAAATATAGGCATTTTTTAAACAATTAATTTCTAAATTGGTAAAAATTAGTTATTGAAATAAGATCATATGCAATTTTTTGAAAAAATGTTGTTTTCGCATACTTTCAGCTGGAGTTAAACGCAATTAATTGAAAATAAAGCTAAAACACCTGTGCAGGCATCGTTTGTTGCAGTGAATTTTAATTGCAATAGTTACAAAATTGTGAGAAAGTATATGTTCTTTCAGCAGCTTTTTAAACTTTTTTATTTATTGCACACATTTTGATTGTCGTGGGTGGTGTTTTATTTAGATTAATTTTTAGCATCAAATGAGGAGGAGCAACTTCTTCAAAATCAGTTTATTTTCCCAAAAGTTAAGTGTGGTTATTGAATAGTCTACTCTCGGATACATCTTTTCATTAACGTGCATTAAAAATAGCTTCTGCTTTCACAAGCATCAAGAGAAACGAGTTATGTTTCACCCACCTCTATCACTGTTGACTGAACATGAATAAGTTAGTTTGCATACCATATTCTAACTCATGGACATCCATCGTAAACCCACTCAATAGCAAACATCCTGATATGCATGCAACTGCCGATATTTCGCTTTCAGGTACTTCAACCCGTCTTCTCTTTGTACATCGAGTTCAAATATAAATTCTTAATCTACTTTTAACTTTATCCACAAATATTGAAATACAGAAACTCACAAGTAAAGGAAATTAATGATAAAAACCGTGGTATAATATGAGAAGAAATATTACTAATTTACAAAATGATCATATCCTTTCCTTTCTTGCGATGAATTTATCTACTAAGAATCACTTAAAATGATAAATAACATTTATGACGATCTTCTTTCTCCCCTGTCTTTCATTATTTCCTGCTATGTCATTATCTCATTATAATTGCTCTTTTCTTTCTTCGGTTCATATTGAACTTTCCGTTCTTTCTTTCTCCACGAAAACCCTTAAATGTGTATACGCTTGTATTTAATCTATTGTTTTCTCTGTAGTATCAATTATTATCATTCCCTTTATGCCCTCTTCTTAATACACTTTATTGATCATGATACCCCCCAGAAGACTTTGTCCTTACTTCTTTTTAGCTATTTAAAAATATTTTGAATACTTGAATTTTAATTTATCCTGCAAGTTTTAATATGATAAAGAGCTTATTTTTTGTTTTGAAACAAGTATATTTCAAAATATATAAATATATTTTATCTTCGTATGAGAATTTCGTTTCACCCCCTCAAGATTATAAAAATATAGGCGAAATAAAAGAACAAAATTAATAACTTGTTTGGGACGTAATGATTCTTTAGTTTTATTTTGACGTTTTCGTGAGTATAGGACGAGTATAACACGAAAAACTCGTCTTATTTATAAAAGAAGTAGTACATATCTGTAAAATAAAAAACTGAGACACAAGATGTATTTTCCCGTCACCATCTTTTTCATTTCCGTCTATTTATGTACACACATAATCAATTCCAGTGCCAAGAATACATTTTCAATATAGTTAGTAGTTGGTTTCCGGGCCAGGATTCATCGTCGCTAGTCAATGTAGGCAGAGGCTGAATAGCAGTCAAGCCTAGCCCGCTTTTAAATTATAAGAAAATAAATTTGAAAAAGTGATATCCGAGTGTATGTGAAAATTAAATGACTTCAATTCTCAGCATCACGTCTGAAGGCAATTTTAATTTTAGAACAGAATTTTAAACTGTGAAAATACGCACTCATGTTTGTGGGACGAAAATGAGCGTGCACACTTTTTAGTTTCTTGCCTTACTGCATAAGTAATAAAGATAAAGTACGGTACTCGTGCGTCGACAATCAACGATTTATTGGTAGAAGAAGTCTTTATAGATGTGGTGAAGATAAAGTGGATAAGTCTTGTTCCTACATATAACAAATCTACACGTTGAGAAGTCTCTACACGTTGAGAAGTCAGAATCCACATCTTGTGAGCCCTTGATACCGAAAACTCAATGACGGCAAAACATCTGTCTCCATCTGCCCGTCCGTCAGCGCTGTATTTAAAAAAAAAGTTAAAAGTTAATATTACAAAAATAAATTATTGAAGTAGAGATATTATTCTTAAATGTGTTCTAAAAATATATATCTTTATGTGAGGTCATGTACAATTTTTAAAAAATCATTAGTTTTTGCTAGTTTCTGCTTGAGTTGAATAGTTTTCTCGTAATTTCTGCTTGAATTGAATGCAATAGAAAAAATAATCCGAAAAATAGTCCCGTTTTTCCTTTCATGTTTTTTCCACGAATAGAGGACGTTTAAAAAATGGCGTGTCATTATCATAGGTAATACCACGAGTGCTTTGTAAATTGTCGATAAATCCCCGACTCGCGACGCGAGGAGGAGTGATCGATGCATACCACCTCCTAAGATTGATTAGTCGCAGATTATTATTGGCTAGTAGGGAGAGGGTGGTGAGAAAAATCAGGTAAAAAGGCGATAATGTTTTTAGATACACCCCCTGATTAGGGCATTTTATACGTATAGTTAATCACTATTTGTTTTAATTTCACGAGTGGAATACTCATTGAAAGTTCTGTATTTTCGAAAATTGCAAATGTTAGAAATAAAGCGAATACGTATGTGCTGTTGTAGCTTCAATTCTTTCTTTGTCATCTATCACGTACTTAGGTAGTAAAGAAAAAATGTTTTTAATACTGTAGCGGAAAGTGGCAATTTTTCGTCAGAAAAGAACTTCGTATTTGTAGGGCTTCGGTAATGAAAATGATAAATATTGATCCTGTATGAAGTAATTACTTCATCTATGACGTTGTGTATTCAGAATTCACTGTTTGTAGGTCTTTGATACCGAGAATTTGGTTTACTGCAAAACGTCTGTCTGTCCCTTCGTTTAAAATCTAGAGATTAAACAGTTCAAACGATTTTCTCTTAAATTGAGATTCACTGATCGATCTGGCCGAACCCGAAGCCCTGCGAATTTGAAACCGATATTTTCGTTTTGGGAGGTATTTTACATGTAGGCTGAACAGTATTTTAAAAATATACGCAAAGATGGAGCAACATTTTTGGATAAAATTTCCTTCTTCGATAGAACAAATGTTGCTTAAAAAATGTGAGTGTCGCATTTTGGTTGAACTGTCTGAATTTACGAAAATTGAAAAATCTCACAATCTTTTCGGCCTCTTCCTAGAACTCCAATATTGAAAACAATTTTTCTTAATTGAATTTGTTTTTTTAATAACACGTTGTGTGGCCATGTAATGTTTTTTTAAATACGAGTAATTTTTCCGTAATTTTAGTTTAAAAAACGTAATTTATCAAAAATCTCCGAAACGCCTCCAATTTTATTTTTGTCGAAACAGTATAGAATTTTCAGTAAAAAGAAAGAAACTGTTCGACTGCTTGCAGAAAAAAATTCCGTCCGACAGTGCAGAACTGTGGATAAAGAACTTGTTTTGCTTTGAAATAGTTAATAAAATGTGTGTGTGTGAGAGAGGTAGAGACAAAGTGAATGAGTGAGAGAGAGAGAGATAGAGAGATAGAGAGAGATAAAGAGAGAGAAAGACAGAAAGAAAGAGAAAGTGTGAAAAGGTATTCTTTCTTTAATATTTCTAGTTTTCTTGAATTTTTTTTTTCATCTGAAACATACGTTAAAGGAATCGGGTGATACTCATTTTTGCAGCCTTTTTCTTGCGTTTTGGAACAACGTAGGTAAAAGTAGCTTAAAAAGGGAAGTAAGGAAATCTCTTTACACTTTGCGACTGGAAACAACTATTTACTTTCATTGCTTTGAAGTGAGAAAATATCTTTTTTAAATTTCTTTTATTCTTGGTACTATTCTTGGTTCTATTACGTAATGCTGCAGAAAATTGATGTCGAAGTTTGGACGGACATACCCGTTATTGGGGGACTGGTTGTTTCCGCCTGCCGTCTAAGAACCACACTAGAATCTAAATCGTAGGTGTAATTTTTGAAAAAAATCAGTATTCCCTCTTCGACGTGAGTTATGTCGCAGCCTTTCGAATTTGATAGCGAATTTTTTATTTTGATGGGAACTTTATATGAATTTTCTGGCAGATTTTCATTTTTTTTTCAAAAATTGCTGTGAACTTCCTCATTATTTTTTTATTACAGAAAATATTCATAGAAATGGCGCAGGTCCTATTTTCATTCAAATGACTTGAATTTTGATAGTTGCAAATGTTCGAAATTTGTTCCCTCCTACAACAATAGAGAGATTTTTGAATGCAATATATTCCTCAAAATTAGATGTTAAACTTTAAATTAGTTTAAGTACCCACCCTTCAAAATATAATTACTTTTTGCGTAATTTTGCGTGAACTCTGGACAATTTTCTATAAATACGTAAACATGGTTTTCTCAAAAAATGGCACGATATTTTTCTCTAACCTTTTTGTAAGGATTGCATGCTATACATTTGGATGGTAAATCTGTTACTGTCATTAAAATTATTGAATTATCGTAAAATAAAAATATGTATTTTTTCGAATCTCTCGCGATCTTTTTTCAAGAGATGGCTAAATGCCAAAAGACAGGTGTGAAAAAAATGTTTAAGATAATAAAATAAAATATGTTTAAGATAATAAAAACAAAGGTAGTAAGATACAAGGTGCAGTATTATAATATTGTTTAACAGTTATAAATAATATGAGAAAGTATATGCTGTTTAAACCAATAGTGTTTTTATTTTATGTATTTCTTGATAACTATTTGCGAGTCGGATTCATTTTACACACTTTTTGAATGAGGCGTTCAAAATAACATGAAGCATTGTGAGTCAATACACATATAAAATAAATTAAACCATCCATTTTATTTCTTAGTTTGTTATTTGAATTGTTGTGAGTTACATATGGCGCACCCTCGAGGCGGTTGCTGCTTCCCCTCCAAACCAAAGCACGCGCAGATGGAGCCGACGTGGAGCAGTGAAGAGCGAAAGGAGAGAGGTCGCCGGCAAAAGGAGGGGCATACGAAGAAGGCTCGCGAGGCAAGGAGGAAGGCGGAGGGAGGCGGAGGCCGCAGAAATAAGGCGGTGCCGGAGCAAGGGCGAGGCGACGGGGGCGGCGGGGGTGGCGGGGGCGGCGGGGGCGGCGGCGGAAGCGGCGGCGAGAAACCTGGCGCATCGACTAACGTGCAAGAGGGCGGCTGTCTCGTAGCTTTGCTGTATTATTGATGTTCCCTGTAAAGACGCATGGCATCATTTTAACCTCTGCGTGCTTCCCTCTCTCCTATAAGCCCCCCTCCTAGGCGCTCTTACATTTCACCTAAGCAAATCCTCTTCGTTGAGTCGACTCTCCTTGCGCTCCCGGGCGCCGCCGTTCCTCCTCCGCCCCCGCCCCCTTTCGCCGCCGCCGCCGCCGACCCAGCGCCGCGCCCCTCATGGGCCTCCACCGTTCTACGCCGCCGCCGCCGCCGCCTCTACGCTCCCCGCTCCACCCCCGCGCCATCCCTCGCGCGCCTGACGTCCGCCTCTCTGATTGGTCGCCTTTTCCGACGAAAGACAAGAATGTTTGCGGTGTTTGAGTGGAAGGAAGGGTTTCTGCAAGGGAGCGGGGAAAGGAGAGAGGGATTTCTGAAGGAAAAGGCGTCCAACGAGGAATAGTGTTTCTAATATTTTGCCGCGCGGTCTTACCGTATGAGGCTTTGGATAGGCTGCGTGCTCGGAGCCCCATGCGCAATTTTGATATTAATTTATTAATTAAAGGTAAATAAGTAGGTATCAAAGTTGATATCAAGGCGGTCGGGTTGGGGTTTATTTCGGAAGCAAGCGTTTTTTTCTGCCTGGCGAACGAGCGGCTGAGTAGGCAACAGGGCGGGTGGGTGGGGGTCGGGGTGACCGGGGGGCGGAAGACGAGGGACAGGAGGTGGTGCGTTGTCGATTTGCTCTTGGTTTAGGACCGCACCTCGCCTGCCGGAGCCAGCGGTTGCGAAGCGTCGTTTCCCACAGGGAGAAAAACTCTTAATAGCTCCGGAAAGAAAAATACCCACCCGGACGAGTTTCTTCTTCATAAATTCCCTTTATAGATTGATATACTGGGTATGCGCGGGTGAGATAAGTGGGCAGTATTTGAGTTCATGTCGCGGTTAGGTTGATGTTGCTGCGTTGCAGAGTGGACGTCCCTCTGCCACGATCTGGAGTGTGTTTAGGGTCCTTATCAAGGAACGGACACTGATAACGTAATGACGTACACGTTTCTAATTTCCTGTGTAGTTAATGATTCGTTTTATCCCTTATAAAATGTGGAATGAGATTGCATGTACTTTTAGTCAATTTAGTGAGGAGAGCTACATGATGAATTTTAGTTTCCTGGATCGTCAACATTAATTCAACGAGCTATTGAAATATAAACGAGAAAGCGTGGAAATAATGGTTCTTGATTCTTTAAATACAGGAGTGATTTTGTATGTAAATCTTAAAATACATTAAAAGCATTTAACGAATTACATAAATAATACCATTTCTAGATCTCTTCGAAATAAAAAAAATAGAAATTTATTTCTCCTCATCTGTATCAATAAGGTGTAAAAATACAATGCACGCTTCGTTTACTACTTGCAAATTCAATATTATTAGCGAAATGATACATTAATGTATTTTTGTGCATATTAATAAAATCCGATTTCAACGTGTAGTTCAAGACAAAAAACTATTTCTTTCTGTTGCGTTTAAAACATGAAAAACATTAAAGTTAGTACGAAACACGCTTTTATCTTTGTCATTCCACATTCATTGTTCGTCACTAATCTACTCATTACAATAAAAATTACTGAGAACAAACCTCACAGATTCTACTGTTTACGCACAGTTCATGTAAGATTTTAAATATTATAAAAGTGAATCGTGAAATCAGAACTAAAGAATATATTTGTTAAAATGAAGTCCCTTCATACTTTTCTGTATATCATTTTTTTTTTGGATAACTCCTTCCTGAAATAAACATGCTTTTGTTGAATTTCAGTGTCATTAATTATGGTGTACCATCAGTCAGATCTTGATTTACCTCTGAGACATATTTTTTACCCCCTCCCCTTACAAATACGAATTACGAAGTATCCACTTGAAAATTAGAAAAATATTCTTATTTTATTCGCAGTAAAACAAAGAACGTATAAATATTCTGTAGAACAATGATCGAGTTTTTGTTTCTAGTGCGTTTACCTATTTTGTCGTCTTGTAATTGAACGTAATAAAGAAATAAAATAGAGCAATACCCAATATTAGTAGAGTATATTCCTCTGTTATTATCAACTAATAAGTTTATCACAGAGATAAAATATCTAACGTAGTTTGTTTTTGAGATTGTTCATGTTTGTACGGAAATGATAAATAGAAAGATTTAGTTTATTTTGTTGTCATTAAATTTAAAAAAAATATTACGATTATATAGTACTGTGCATTTTGTAATGCCTGAGACGAAAAAAACAATATATACTCATGAATCAATAGTGGTTTCCTTTAAATCCTTCTTAATACCAAACAATTAATAAATAGTTTCATCTGTAAATATTTTTAATGTGTGATATTAAATTCAATAATTTTCACGATTAATTTCACCCTATGTAGTAAATAACCTAATGATATGTATCTTCCTGTATACAAGATTTTTTTGTCTAGATTCAGAATAAATGAAATTTTGCATTATCATAAAACTGCAATAAAAACACCATATTTCACTCAAACAGCAATTTGTTATTTAACACAATGAAATGAATCTATATCTAGTCCCTTCACTGGACTGTATATTTGTTCAGCAAATATGTTATTTAGAAATTATTATATAATAACAATAGTAATAATAATAATAATAATAATAATAATAATAATAATAATAATTATTATTATTATTATTATTATTATTATTATTATTATTATTATTATTATCATTATTATTATTATTATTATTATTATTTGAGAATACTTTAATATATGTGTAGGTACAAAATTTGAAATGTGGACATACTAATTTGTACTATCATTTTCTTTTAAGTGCGTGAAATTAGACTTTTATATTACAAATGCTTATATTACTCTTTTATATAAAAGAAACATTAACAGTTTGATGTAATTTATTAATTAGGAGAAAGAAAGAAATTATCAATAACTTATTGAATTATTAGAATTACGTGTGTATTTTGTTTTAAGATATTTACAATTCTTATCATAAAACGTTCTGGTAGATTTGTTTGAATATTACGTATCAGTCCAATCACTCATACAAAATACAGCTGTAAAATAAAATGATAGACATTGAAAGCATACTGTTTGTGGTATTATAAGGCATTGTTTAAGTATGGGAATTAAATATTACTCCAATGAAATTATATCGGCCTCAATGTTACATGCATTGCATTTCCGTCTCGTCCATTCATTTGTAAATATCATTTTCATTTCTTACATTTGCCTAAACTTTGGATACAACTATTTCTTTTTTCTTTTATATTTACCCAAAAAATCATTATTGAAATTCAACTAAACACTTTCGCAATAAATATTTGCCACAGTAATATTAATTTTATTTCTGCCCATTTATTTGGATATTTAAGCAACACTTTGAATTCGTGTAGTACCTCTAATTCGCCATATACAATGTTGCATTACAATTCACATCATGTTCATTTCTTTCTGCAATGCAACAAAAAATTTTCTTTTTTCTTTCCTTTCTCCTTCCTTTTCCGTAGCGCAAAATTTTAGTTTATAAACGTTGTCTTTCACGATCGTAGTCTTTTTATTCTTAATCCAAATACGTGTAGTAAAAGAGGTGGGTGAGGATTCGTATGCTCAAGAAAACGTAGGCTGATTGAATTAAAATTATTCGTACAATTAAAAATGTCCATGTATTCTCTTTGCGAGAATATTATAAATCATACTGATTTGGGCGTCTGAGTGAATATAATTTGGTGTATATTAAACTTACTTATAAGAAATCACAATGACAGAGATATTAATTGCCCCCTTTTTAGGAGAGGATAATCTGTCTATAATATTTGAATCGGAGAATAGTTTTATTAAACCTGGGTTCTTCGCCATTCTATGAAACGATTTAATACCATCTTTCTTGCGACTTGGCAAAATGATTTTATTTTGTATCGATCCCGATGTTTTGTTTTTACAGTATCGTACATTTTCGCACATAACATTTATTCAATCACCAGATAGGTTTAATCATCTCCAACAACACACGTGTATGCTTGATGTATTTCTGGAAATTATTTGAATAGGAGAGATTTAATCATCCACAGATAATTCTACGTGTACAATCAAGTATACTTCTAAAGCTTTGTGTTAAAATTACAGTTTTTCAGTTTCCGTGTTCCTGGGCTCTGGTTCATGCAGAATTATGTATTATATGGGTAATTTCTTAGACTGAGTGTTTGTAACTCAGTTTCATTTATTCCACGTAGAAGAGTTCACAGTGAACTACAACATTCAAAACTTGTCACTGATTTCTGTTTGTAAAATTTTAATTGAAGAAGTAGCAAAACTACCGAGGGTATGATTCTTCGTCACCATTTTGCATTCAATTTCATAGCATTCCTTACTATTTTTTTTCGCATTACATGTTGATATTTCGTTGTTCATTTGAACCTTCCTCTATGTTTGCAAAATGTATCTGCATTAACACGCAAGTCACGATTAGTCATCTCAACCACACCCGTGTGTGCGAGATGTGTTTGGAGATGGTTCGCTGTTCTTCAGAAAAACTTGCTCCACGCGGAACGTGTAAAGTGTAGAAATCTTTCTCTAATGTGAACATAAGTCGCGGACCTGGCAAAAGTATATTCAGCCATATTACATTGGATAATGCGGAATCTTGTCTAATACGAGAAAAAAATAAAAAAAATAAATACTGCTCCATTGAGATTCCGCATTGTGCAAGTTTTACAGTATTTTGTACCATTCCAAACCTTAATGTGGACAAAATATTTGTTTCCGCAGACACGCAGCAGCGAGGCGGCGCCAGCCGCCACCGCTGTGGAGGTGGCGGGTCGCGTCGCGAAAGTACATTCAGCAGTATTACATTGCATAATGCGGAATCTCGTTTAATACGAGGAAAAAAAAACTGATCCATTGAGATTCCGCACTGAGCAAGTTTTACAGTATGTTGTACTCAAGCTTGCAGCTGAGCAAAATATTTGTTTCCTTAGGCCCGCAGCAGCGAGTGGAGGCAGCCGCCGCCGCCGCCGTGGAGGTGTCCCGCGGCGTGGCGCGAGGGGCCCGGCCCGGGCGTGTGGCCGGCGCGCGCAGGGTCGTGCCCTCGCGTGCGCGCGGGCGAGCGGAGAGCGGCCGCGGGGAGCGGAGACGCGCGCCCAGTCGGCGGGCGCGTGCCGGGGGCGACGGGCGACGTGCGCCGGGCGCCGGGCACTGCTCCTGGATCCGGTCGGCGCCGCCGGCAGCCGGCCGCCGTTCCGGAGGCGCTCCGCCGCTCGGGCGGCGCCGCCCCGCCGCCGTCGCCTGGCTCGGGAAGTGTCTGGCGCCAACGCCCGTGGAAGGCTCCTGCTTCCGCGAGCAGTTTGCCACTTGGCGAATCGCGTTTATTCAGTCCGAGTTTTATTTTATGAAACGTTCTAGTGTCCATTGTGGTTAGAAAGTAACTAAAGCTAATCGTGAGATTTGAGGTGAACACAAACCGTTAATATCAATGATGATAATAATAATAATAATAATAATAATAATAATAATAATAATAATAATAATAATAATAATAATAATAATAATAATAATAATAATAATAATAATAATAATAATGTTGTTATATCTTCTTACTATTAAAACTACAGAAAAGTACGTTCCAATTGGTGTTATTGAATGAAAAGAGCTTGATTGTTTCTTATTTAGATGTAAATAAGAAAATAAGTAATATGACGTAGTACTTACATTTGATTTTTTTGTCATCTATAATTACATTTTTAAAGTGTTATCAAACAAAATTAAGTGCATAGCACGTCAATATTAGATTCATATTCTCGAGTAAATGTGCGAATTAGGAGAAATCGAACACATATTGTACAAGAATATAAATTGGAAATATTGTTGTTCTTTCTTATTTTAATAAAAAAATGATAATCAAAACCCAATAATTTGAAATGTGGTAATAAAAGTTTGACAACACATCACTTCATTTTGGTATTTAAATAAGGAAGTATTAAGTTTAAATGTATCGAAAGTCATTTCTAGTAAGATATGAACACAATATTTCATGATATTTGCTGTTCAGTCTAGTCATTACTAAAAAGTTCTACAACTGTCCTATTATTTTGATCTTCGATCTTTAGACACTCATTTGACCAAACTTGAGTTGAAAAGTACAAATATATCCTAATCACGCAGAAGTCGTTTGAAATATTGCATCTGCAGCGAACCTTTTTATCAAGATATTCACGTACTGTATTTTTAATGGGATGAATATACTCGGGAATTAGAATTTTGCATCTGGACCTTTGTCGTGTCTTAACCTGTTGTTACTTGAACCCGATGCTAAACGATTGAGTTCTACTCGATATTCACACTTTTGGAATTTTATAGAAATTGTGATTTGGAACATCAAGGAAGTTGAATCTACGTCCTGTTGTACTAATATTGTCGCCAATATTCTAGTATCGTGATTGTTTTACTCCGTAGTAAAATTTTGTCTTTTTGAGTTACGTATTTGTCTTACATTTCTCTTACTTTCCACCATAAGCACATACAATTCGACATCCTTTTTCACAGACACAAAGTTCAATCCAATGAAATCAGTTTACATTTTTTTAACATATTACTTTTGCTCCTGTAGTAATACCTTCAAGCCAATTACATCGTACATTACCAATTTCTTCTAAAGCATTTTTCAGTTACTACAACAAAATATCCAAATTTTAGATATACTAAAGGCATATTCTAGCTAACTGTTCTAGGCTACCCTTGATCCTTTTCACGTTTTTTTAGTGTGGTCTTTTGTTTGTTTACTCCTTTGTTCACTCAGACTTCACGGAGTTTTTCAGTTTTTTCTTCAAATATCTATGTTTGATGCAATTTTTATTTTTCAATTTCAAATATTTCTAAACCTTGTATTTCCAATGAAAATTTTACAATATTAAACAAATTAATGATAAATAACCTTTCTTTTACTGTACTTTCTCTTCCTCTTAGCACACAAAAATGTATTTTAGAAAAAAATAATTTATTGATTGACTTTTTTGTCAATTTTTACTTTAGAAACGTTTGTTTTCTTTGTCTTGAGTGTAGTTTATTGATGATATCAGGTGTTTGAACAATTACTTTAAAGTTACAATTGACATTATAGAGATTAAACAATCGATACGTTTATTTTCATTGCCGTAGGTGTCGTCGTGACAAAATATAGTCAATTTTCCAAGGTATTCGAATAATTATGACAATATCCACCGTAGAAAATTGAGTCTTAAACATTTATACAATTATAATTTGTTAAAAGTATAATTTCACTGTGTAAAAGAAATCTGTTACATATTTTTGTGAGTAAGATCAAATTATTTATTCAAAATTGTAATGAGAAGATTTGCCCAGTGATGGAATATCTTAATTTATATAAACACTAATGATTTGAAATAAATTATTTTGGGCACCATCTAAGAATGATATTGATGGTTTAACATTCGTAAATAATATAACTTTCTATATTTTTTGGGGAAATAAATAAATGATACAATCAATTTCTAGAAAGACATTGTCAATGTAGAAGAAAAAGTGAAAGAAAGTGGACTTCTAAGAATGGCAATTTTGCAGGTGAATGTGAGGAGCCTGTTTTATGCTGAACGAAACTACGTATTTCGCACCCGAAGGCAAAATGATTTTCTCTATCTACGGTCTGTTTGGTGTCATATCTTGATGACCTTTTCCCGGTTAAGATACAAGATTTTTTAATGTTTTTTTCTTCAAATAATTATAAAAATACGATTTTTTAGATGCGTCACTTTTCTTTGGCAACAACAATGTTCTTTTCTCTGATTGGTAATTATAAATCTGCCTCTTCATACATAGAATCTATTTTTTCGTTTTCTAAATTCTATATTAATGAAGGAAATGAACGAAATTCATTTGATCATGGCTACTTGTTCTCTTTTTCAACTGAGAATTTTGAGCGTCATATCTCTGGATGATTCGTGTTAAATTTATTCCTTATTCTAGTGAGAAATATAATAGAGCAATACGAGATGTTCTTGGAACATCTTACTATGATCTTGCTATCTGCTTATGATTTGCATGAAATCAATATTAGAAACGTCTGCTTCAAGGATATTTCATTTCTCTTTAACAATACGAGGAGAACAGTTTGCAATGCGTTGAGAGAATCAGTGAAGCAGGTGTACATAAGAATTTCAGTCTAAAACTTGTTTAAAATGAGACATTCATAGCGTATGTATCAGTTGTAATGTATGTTTCCGACGAACATTAAAATTAAAACATGTTATATACCTCGCACCATGAAATACTATTTTACTCGCATTATGACACTTATGAAGTACAGTAATGAACTTCAAGGAAGAGAATGCAATTTTATGTGATAATGTGAGTGTACACTACTGTATAAAGATAAGAAGTATTTTTGTTCTTCAACATAGTTATCATATAGTCATCCTATAAACAAAATAATATGTCACTGCGCAAATGACCACCGAATTTTCCTACGTCTGTCCGGTCGCTCCCACTTGACACTTAAAGATATAAGCAATATTGACGAACGAAACAGCGTATGTTGTTGGTACCATTTCATTGGAATCAATGTCTGAACCGAAAGTCTCTATAAAATATAATCATGGAACATAAATGGGTGAAACAGATAAGGGGGCACAGACAGTTATATTAACATTTCCCCATTTTCTGCAGATTTCTTACTTTAATCAATTTCAACATCTTGAATATGAGTTCGATAGGTTAGTCAGATAGTACGTGTTGGTAGTGTAAGTCTGTAATGCCAATAGTCAGCGTAAGTTTTGACAAAAGTAAACCAATTTTGTAAGAACATGTTTTTATGTTTGTAATTTTTCATAATTCCTTCATTAACTTGTTAATCACCATACTGGATATCTCGCTTCTCACAATTTCATCTAAGTGTTTATCGATTAATAATTTTTGTATTTTTTTGCTACTGAAGGGAGATGATCACTCAAAGATACAAGTTGTTGAAATGCAATTTTTCCATTGATAAGCGTGACAATAATTAAAAAGTAATTTTTTTTGTAGTGTTGCAACATTTATCCTAAAAGTGTACGTCAATATATTATTTATTGATACATATTTAGTTAATAAAAATAATTCAAATTAATAAATATTTAAATGTAGTACGCAATTGGTTTATAGCTGGTCACATAAATAAATATATAGGAAAGTAATATTTCAGCAGCAGATATAATGATGTAAATTTGGGAATCTGAATTGTCATTAGGTTGGTTACTGAACAATTCCCCGAGTGCAAAAGTATTCATGTGAATTTTATTCTGATGTGAATCTATCATTATTTTTAATAACTTATATTACGTCTCACCAAATTAGTTTATTATGCGTGCAAATTTAATCAAGTTTCATCTATGTTCCAATTATATATGTGGTGTTACATTGTGTCTATCATTTCATTTTACTTTCTCGACCATATGAAGGTACGTTGTAAGAAGAAAAAACATATGTAACCGTTCACCGGAAAACGGTGAATTTTTTATCGGATCAGTGAAGTAAAATTTTTAATAAAATTCACTTATTATGCATAATTTTCTAAATTTGTTTACTTTAATTTTTTCATTCCGGTCTCCTGAGTGACAACTAATATACATATTATATTGGGTTAATAATAATTTAAAATAGTTTCTTGCACTGCTTTTAGTAACCTACGTGAATAAGATATATTGATTCATGAGTAACAGATAATTAGTTTTATATATTTATGACGAGAAAGTTACAAATTATTAACAAAATGTGAATCGTGCTTTTATTTTAAACACAAAAATTTTAAACGCAAATATAACGATATCTTTCTGGAAATAGTGATCTTCTAAATCTGACTTCATTGCTCTTTAATTTAGAAAACATTAATTCAACTCAGTCCTGTGCGTGTTTTTTTAGTCGGTTCACAATATCGTTCTTCAATTTTTTTTTACAAAAAGTATAATAGAAGAGCGATTTGATATCTTTTAAAATGTGTTAATCGGGGTTTCACAATATATACTTTCACAATGATGGGTGTGTAGATTACAGCCTTCTTGAGAAAACTTTAACAAACATGTTAAATTAAAAATAATAGCAAAATGTAGCACAGATACACGTCTATGTGCTAGAGGTTTATGGAGCTGTACTATTTAAGGCGACAAGCTCGAGAAAGGTGACGACCGGAGTAATCATTGAATTGGAAATACAACTCAAAGAATAAAATCTGAATTTTTATTTAATACATTATATTCACGACTCAAAGAATAAAACATGCTCTTAAAAACTCCCTCTTGCTTACGGGGACAGTATAACTACAAAATAAAATTTGCATTTCCTGCGACTGAGATACACCTTCAACTTTCTCAATGCAACTTCTCAAAATCGATTGTTCATCCGTATATATTGATTGGTTGATTTTTTTTCGTGTTTCTGAGCATGTCAACTGCTATGGTCATTACTGCCGTAAGCGTAGTGCTTGATTTATTCCGTGTTTTGGCGTTGTTCTTCCTCCGCTGGATCGTTAAAGCCTGTGCCGTTCTACACGTCGTCTTGCGGGCTTTTCCCCCAACCAGGTATCTCCCTCTTGCTAGGCACCGCTCCTGCTGGCACATGCTTTGAGAACTCGAATTGTCTCGCGACATGTGTGGTAGTGTAGTGTATGTAAGAGCAATGCATGTAAGCAAGGTAATAGAATAGGACAAGGAAGAGAAAGAAAAGATCACGCTCGGTCTGGGGCCCGTTTGTTAGGGTTCTGCTCCGGCACTCACCTAGTATTGCTCGGTGAAACTTTGGAAAACTAGCGATCAGAGCAGCCGGCTACTAGAATTCTTAACCGGTCAGCAGCTGAACTCGATCTAGCTCTGTAGCTAGTATCGAAAATCCTGCCATCGTCGGAATTCGAACTCTAGGATCTCCCCGACAAAGACACTGCAGTGACATCAGTTAATACCCTGAGCCACGTCAGCCCCTCTGCATATCGATCTTTTAAGCATTTTGAAAATAATTGATGTTCTGAAATACCAATTCTGATTCTTAAAATTTTGTGAAATCAATATTTTTCAGATATCCGATCAGATAGCCGAGATCGTTAGGGCAGTATTGCCGTAGCGATCTCGGACCTGAAGACCACGGGTTCGAGTCCCGCCTGGGGCATTGGTGTGTTTGTGTATGTCTATATGTGTGTACCGTCATTTCATCCCTCACCATCTTCATCATCATCTCATCGGCCATACTTCCAGGACTAACTGCCTTGGGGATCAATTTCGGGCGTTTTAATGCTCATTATTTCATTTCAATTGGATATATCACTCATCACGAATTTGTAACTAAAAACAGCATATATTAAAAACCATAGGAACGACTGACAGTCCAGTAAGTGTACGTCCGTTCAGGCGTAGACATGAAGTTATTCTTAACTTCTTATCAGACGATCCATGAAGTTATTCATCACTTTCCGCAGCATTGTTACTGGGATTTGAACCCCCTCCTATCGGATCCGTTCTTTCAGTTCAACTCTTCGGGGTGGATTCTACTGATACACTTTCCTTTTCATTATTTTTTCTTTACCCGCAAGAAATAGTCGCACGTCGTTAATTCGGGTAAGGGGAGGCCATGCAAAATCTCAGTTTCGAGAGAACACATGACTTGGAAATAAATTATTTATAACTTTCATGCTTACTCGTAACGTGTGGGAGGTTTCTTCATCTTGCTGAAAAATGTCTCGTCGTTTATTTCGTTCAGTCTCGTAAGAAAATATTCCAACATAGCTGCGTATCTCTGTGAATTCACTGTTACAGCATTGCCTAGATCATCTTCGAACAATTAGAGTCCTATGGTGCCTGATGAAGACGTAGCGCACCCCACTAACTTGTGGAATGGAGAGGTCTCTGACGCTGTTTAGAATTCACATCAGTCCAATATCCAAAGTTCTCCTTTTTAACAAACCCAGTAAATGAAAATGAGCCTTTCATTCGCCATAACGTGTTTACGTCTTACTCTTTATTAATTAAATATAACTTTTCTTTACAGAACCTTCTTCCATTTGTGCTTTTAAGAACCTGCACACATTGCACCTTACCAGGGTGTAGGTCATTGTGAAAAATCCGTCTCGCCGTCCTGTTGGAAATCCCAAGTGTAGTGCAATGTCGGAGAGTTGAGCGACGCGGGTTTCTTTCAATTGCAACTCTTACACCCTCAATGTTTTCAGGAACCCGTACTGTCTTCGGTTATCCAGTTTTTTTATCGTCGTCAAAGAAGTCTCTTCAAAGTTCATAGTCTACTTTTCAATCGCGCGTGATATACGTAATGCTGACCGGACAGGAATTTCTTGAGGTGCACGAAAAGATGGAACTCGTTGGGGACGGGATCTGAACTATACGATGAATGGTCCAAGCGGAATAGCTGCAAGATCTACAGTGAGCAGAGTCGTGTGTGCTCGAGCGTTATCGGGATGACAACACCTGCACGGATCATCCCGCATACTTTGTTCTGCATGTCACTTCACAAATTCGTGTCCGGTCAGCATAACGCGTATCACAGTGACAGAATTGCAGGTGGCTGTACCTATTCCATGCGTCACACTTCCATGGTACAGGGATCTTAATGTTGATCCCACAATAGTCATATAATTGTCTCAATACTGCTGCTAATTTACTGGTGCTAGAAAAATATTACAAAACGAGCTGTATCTATTCCAATAAAGTTTACCTGAAATTGTATTATTTTTCTTGACGACATGGGGAAACTTACTTTTTAGATGCGCGTCGAGTATAATTGACTTGGCACGCTAAACACACGTGTTAATATGAAAATGTGTAAAATTAATTTGTCTGGGAATTGCTATTAGAATGCTTGCATAATAAGGTGAATAATAATAAACCCTTTGTGTTCAAATTAAACAAAATAAAAGCGGAAATATCGATTTTGGAAATAAAATCACCTATATTTCCATTACAAATAAATCTACTCTACTTCTCAACTGATATTTTGCAAAGGTTACATTCCATTGATGCACTGATGGTCAAACGGAAGCAATGGGCGGGTGATCTTTTTTAAAATACCAAACCTGTGTCACTAACACGATTTATGTCTCCCTCTTTCTAACAGTGCGTGGCAAATCTTGGGAGAAAAAAAGCGCCGCAGCTGGCTGGTGCCCTCTCTGCCCACCGAAGCTCCCGCATGGTCGTCTCGCGCAGTCGCGCGCAGTCGGGCGCACGCGGCGTCTTGGCGCGCGCCTGAAAAACGCGGCTAATTGCTCATTTGGCTGCGCGCCGCAGCCGCCCCCTCGGCTGCACGCTGATCGGGTTAGCGGCAGCCGGGGCGCGGCGCGGCGCGGCGCGGCGCGGCGCGGCGCGGCGGCGGCACGGCGTTCTTCAAGCGGCGCGACGCGGCGCGGCACGGGGCGGCTGTCCCCAGACGGTGTTGATTAAATAAGGGCACGCTAATCACCGACAGGCTGTGCGCGTGCATGCCTAAGCGCGTCTGTCCCATTACCCGTGAGCAAGTGATCAAGCGCCCAGCCGGAGGCAACGCCTCCGCCTCCCTCACCGCCTCCGCCGCCTCCGTCGCCGCCTCCGCCGCTCCGCCCGGCCGTCGGGGCCGACCTTCCCGTGCCTGCACGGACGCCGCCGCTGCCGCCGCCGCCACCGCCTCCTCCTTGGCCGCCTCGGCCTGGCCGGCGGCGAGCCAGCACGCGGCACGGGGGCCCGGGGGCAGCTGAGGTCATTCAAGGCATCAAACTTGCCCAACTTGCCTCCGACTGCAGGAATTCCGAGCATTCTACCGACCTTAGCGTGAACTTGTAAACTGCGGCGCCAACTCGTGTTCAACAGCGCCGAACAAAACGGACGTCGCAATTGTATCGCTCGAGTCAACTTGAGCAACTGCTGCAGACGCAGGTAGCAAAACACTGCGTATCCACAATGGCGAACAAAACCATTATTTACTTGCATTGCTGGGTAATGCAAAGCGGGCCTGGGAGACTGGAAGATAGCGCCCGCGTCGGCAAGCCGGCCGGCGCCTGAAGCGCGCGCCCGGGCGCCGCAACGGCCCTCCAGGGCGCCTACTTTGGCCCGGCCCTGCCCTAAAAAGGGCTGTAAATTAATTCCAGCACGCACCGCAATGCCACTGCATGCTTTCTGCTGTGACTAAAAGTTCAAACTTATGTTTGCTGTGTAAACATGTGTATTGATGTGTACCAAACCATCAGACGCATCTTATATTAATAAATTTAGAATACCTTTGGTCTCGATTATTTAATCATGTTAACTATTAAGTACTCCTAAAGAACCTCTTATTTAGTAAGTTTTACACCTGATTCTGTTTGAAAAATTTCTGTTCAGATAGTGCAAGGAAATAATTTGGGAAGCAACTAATCAAAACGCATTTTGTCCACTGCTGGAGAAAAAAATGACTTTGATATGAAATAGTTTAGTTTTTAATACGTTCTACAGGTTGTAACAGAAAGTATTAAAAATTATTTTATTTGTTTAATTTCATGTTTTACATAGTTTATTGATTTTGTGCCATAAAATAGAACATGAATGTAAAAATAATGTATTTTATGTTTGTTAATGTTTGGCGTTTTAGTAGTGCATTAGTGACATAAAGATTAAACACCTTAAACTTTGTTACAATGCGACACTGTCTTTGTGCCAATCATTTTTGTAAATATCATTACATTTGTGAAGCTGTTTAATAAAAAAGAAACTTATGAACCATCTACAGAATTTATCTTAAATAATTGCATTATATTTGTAAGGTCTGTAATTACGTTTTATCAATAAGATGGTATAGTGATTTTTATATGGTTACGAAATAAGAACGTTTTCAAACATCATTCTTAATTGAAAATTATTCTGGTGTATAGAATCTCCATGTATATTATAAAGAAAACTACCCATAGTTGACTTGTGGTTCTGAAAAATGTAGTGTGTGTCCACACAATCCTAATATGAATCAATATCAGTAATTTTCTGTATACTTCAATATAGATCTGCGTGTATGCAACTGATGAAGCGAAGAAGTACGGCGGGTTGCCTACCGCACCCTTTTTTGTGGCTGGAGGTATTATTTTGAGCATTCGTAGAATGAACCATGAAGGCATGAGGTGTGATATGACGGTTATTAGATGATATATCACTCCTTATAAGGTGAGATGCATACACGCAAGTTGTAGAATGGAGCAACTATTTGCACAAGCTCGCTCATTTCCCTAATAAGATGTTCGCATTTTTTATATCGGGTGGTCGCAAATTTAAAAATGAAATTAAATAAACAATTATAATGTTTATTGAAAAAAATATTCATTTGTTTATTGCTTAGACCTCTTAATTATTCTGCATTACCTTTTTTTGTCCAATTAAAACGTTTCCCATCATTAAATGTTGAGTAGATATTTCAATATGAAATATAATAGAAATCTTATCCGATGTAATTACAGAAACATACAGTCTTAAACGATTATTAAATTTTTTTAAATTCTATTTTTTATGTGTGGTCTAGTGATTCAGAAACAATATTAACACTAAACGAAATACTTTACTCAGAAACATAGGTGGCACTACTTGGCATGAAACTCGTAGCCCCTAATGGCTCAAGGGTAAGATTCATTATAGTAAGCAACTTTCTGATATATCGTGACACTTTATTTACCATTTGCTGTTAGCATATTAACTTATCACTCGCTTGGGGACAATTGTACTCCTAAAATTACGATCAATTGAAGTCGTAGGCGGCTTGATTATAACACATAGCGCGAGTTAAGTTGAAGGATGTATATTTAAGCAGTTAAAGTAAAGATATAATATAGTGAGGGTTACAAACAGGAATATAGTGAGTTTAGAGAAGACTTTAGTGGCTTTGTCCTAATTTTGTTTGAAAATATTTACGTGTCTTATGATGTCTACTGACATTATCCATCTTCCAAACTTACAAAAAGAAAATAATTTTCATAAAAGAATTAAAGCAATATTCTTTATAAAACAAAGAAAACGACAAATCATATGAATTATAATTGTGAAATTATGTAAAGGGACAAATGAAATTAGAATGTCTTAGCTACAGTAATATCTATAATTAACGGTACACGAATAGGAGAAAATTCCAGTAAATGAGAAGCATTTGATAAGTGAAACATTGGCAACTTACAAATAAGCTAAGACTTCCGAAATATGTGAGAAAAGTGTACCATTCAATCCATAAAGTACGCGCTATTACTATTATCTAATACTATTGAAAACATTAGCTGGATTGATGATTTAGTATCCTACAAGTGAGTACATAAGAATCAGTTTTCTTTTCAATGGTATTGCTTCTTCGAAAACATACATTTAAATAAATATAAATCTGACTACAAAATGTAAAAAACTAAAAAATAATAACATAATTTCAAGCGTACATTCAGTACTACTTTGATTCATAAGTTGTATCACGTGTCAACTTTCTTGTTAAGTGAAAGTAAATTATTTATTTTACTTTTAAGTTTTATTTGGTATTGACGAAATGTTTGATTCAACAAAAACCTCACTACGTTCAATAATTCAAATGTAGGATAAATTTGAAAAATCTCAATTTCCGCAATTTTAGAAAATTCAGTACTTTTTAATGAAAATTGGACCTTTCTCAAATTTATCTTCTGTTTTCTATTCCAACAAAAATTTAAAGAATACATTTAAAGCAGTATTTGAGGAAATTTTGAAAATGATGATTGAGATTCATTTTTAGTATCCCCAAATTTGAAATGTATCTTTTAAATATATATATTTAAAAGATCCATTTCAAATTTGAAATATCTGAAGTTGAGTTACGACCCAGGGAATTGAAATTATGCGAATTTTATTTTTTGGCGTGTAAATATCGTTAGAACTCCCGAAAATATTGATATATAATTTAATGACACGCAATTTTTGTTTGTTTTATTGCATTTGTATTTGGATAGACTTCTCGTTGAAGATGTGGCATTACATTAACAATATGTTCTGAAATACTGACTTCTCAAAACTAACTTTGCAGTATTGTTTGAAATCCTGTTTATGATTATAAAGTAAGTATCCATTGTTTTTCTTGCTTTGTTTGAAATCGTTATTTCCCCAATGAATTGAAGAAACGTTTCTGCGAGATCTTTGAGAGAAAGGATGATAAAAGGATGATGATTTGAGAGAAGGGAAATGCAAAACAATGATAAATCTGAAAGGAATTTTCAACTTCTCAACATAAGAAATTGTTACTTTGATAAGTATCTTGTTGTGGTCATGATATTGTTGTAATTCGTAAAATAGGTTTACAGGCGAAAATTTCTATCCAAAAATTAAACCAAACATGACCCTCAGTGCTCCTAAAAGAAATTCTAAATAAAATTAAGCACAAAAACAGTGTTTCTCGATAAATAGTGAAAAATGAAACCACAATTTAAGAACTTGCTTCGTCCTATCATGTGAAGAGAGCCTTACGAATTAAAACCCAATATGTGAATAAACATTCAATAATGTTGTTTATTACTTTATCTCATACGAAAAAAATATTTTAATGGACATTTTACTACTGGGATTAGATGAAATGTCTCCATTAATATTGCACGTTCAGCGAGTGGGCTTTCCACTAAAACTAATGGGGATACAACGGCACATACTTCCTCGAATTTTTAGTAATTATTACTTAATATTTTATATATAGAACAGTTTTGTCAACACTTGAGAAACGTCAAAAAGAGAATTAGAACAAAAAGATATGAATATTAAGTTTTGGAAAATTCAAATGTTTAAATGAAAATGGTTTTCTACCTTTGGGTTCACTGTGCTCTGTTCTAACGTTATAAATACTGTAAGGAAACAAAATCATTTGCTTATTCAAGGATTTGAATTAGAATGTGAATCTCATGACCTAAGATTCTAAGACGGATGCCGTGACCACTCGCCTGCGAGTCGATAAAGAGCTACAATTAATTCTAAATATGCCAGTATTTGTGAGACATAATAATATTCTGACAATCTCACTCAGAATTACTCGAAAACTAGAAATATTTCGAAAACTGGATATGAAATTATATAAAAATCTAATGTTTAGAAATAGATTGAATTAAGAAATTTGTTGGTCTAAAATTCAAAGTGTTTCTTAAAGAGCCTCTCAGATAGTAGGTCATCAATATTTAGAATGTAATATTAATTGAATAGGAAGAGGCATATCATCTTAAGTTTAGTCAGATCGAACGCAGAATAACCATTTTATAAAAATCCTTGCGTATGATTTAGCTGCTGGTATTTCCTCGGTTAAAGTGTAGCATCGTTTTATTATATCTGTGATAAGAAAAAAAAGAGCATTAAGTTACTTTTCACAGGACAGGGATGTGCAGTTTATTACATTTTGAAAGACCAGAAAATAATTGATATATTATTAATATTAAATGAGTTTTGCAAATATGTAAATTTGCAAACTTATAGATTTCTATTTATCACATTAAAACGTTTCTTCAAGAGAATTAAAATACTAATATCTTCAAAAGAGTTTACTTAACTCGGATATTCGTCTTCTTTTTCTCTTTTTCCTACCACCATAGATTTACTGATATCATGAACCCCAATAACATAATATCATTAAATAAACCGTTACCACCGGAAGATTATATCATTTAAGGAAAACGAAAAATTGCTTAAGCCAAAGTATATTTTCAAAAGTCTTGTCATGTATAACCTCTTCCATTCAGAGTCGTTTAAAAGGAAATTGAAAGAATGTTATTTCGCTACTCTCTTTTCTGCGGATTGATGACAGCAGACAGATGCATGATAAATGATTCTTAACATTCTGAGATTGGGAATACAAAAGAAAATATATTTCTAGAATTGCAATTTC
The DNA here is from genome assembly GCA_038098605.1 of Gryllus longicercus. Lineage (NCBI taxonomy): Eukaryota > Metazoa > Arthropoda > Insecta > Orthoptera > Gryllidae > Gryllus > Gryllus longicercus. The sequence goes on from JAZDUA010000104.1 coordinate 127,201, forward strand.
TATAGTTTTCGTTCTAGAATTTCTGTAGAAAACATTTTTTCGCCCACCAATAAGTCACATTTAAATTCGGACTTTTTCAATTTTTTTTTATTTTAATTTTTTCGACTTTGATATGACAAAAATAGAGCAAAGAGGAAAATGGCGGAGTCCATTGAGTTACAGGCTGCTCCACGCGTGCAAATGCCCCGGCATAGGAAAGCGTGGAGCGGGCGGGGCGGGGAAGTCAGCAGAAGAGGTTATTTAGCTGGCGAGGCTTTCGAATCCCAGTGTTGGGCGTGGGCCGCGCGGGTAGCCGAGGAACGTGGAGAGGAGAGGCGTGGAGAGGAGAGGACAGGAGGAGGGGCCGGGCGAAGGGGGGGCGAGTGGGCGTGGAGAGGCTCCATTGAGCGCTGGCCCCGGCACCGGCATCGGGGCCGGGATCGGGACCGGGGCCGGGGCCGGGAAGAGACCGGGGCCGGGGCCGGGGCCGGGGCCGGGGCCGGGGCCCGGGCCAGGGCTGGGGCCGGGGCTGGGGCCGGGACCGGGGACGGGCTCGAGGGCCGGGCGAGTCGTGTGGCACGCCGTGCGCGCGATCAGAGGCGCTGCCGCCCTCGACACCCACGCCCATCGCCCACCTCCCGCTGCTCGCCGTCCGACTGAGAGGCCGGAGCCCCGCCGCCCGCCACCGCCCGACAGGTGAGTGCGCGCCCCTCACGGAGGCACCCAGCGCTCGAGAGGCCCTCGCCCCTTTCACTTCAGCCGCGCATGGTAGCCGCGACACGACGAATGGGCTGCGTTTACTCTCGGCAAGATGATAGGAACATTTGTACAATTAGAAAAAAAAACGAAGTTCATTTCTGTATTCGCCAGTCGAAACATCTTACAATCATCTTAAACGCAAATCGCTTATTTAAAAATTTTTAAACATAAAAGTAAAAAGAGAGCAGAAATTAGCATAGATATGTTTTGAAATATTTTTAATTTTCATCGCACAACTTGAGGCCTATTCTATTGAACTTAAAAATATTGGTAATCAATTTTGACTTCCAAATAATATTTTTCCATCAAGAAAATTAATTGTAATTATTAAGGTATAATTACGAATTGTTCGTTTTTAGTTTCTTTCGGATACTCATAGATTTACGTTTCGGGTAGGTACGTCTTTTGTCGTTAGAAATTTCCAACGCAGACAATAACGGCATTCTCGCAATTTTCCCCACCGAACTTGGGATGAAAAGTCGCATGTCATTTCGCTTTGGTTGTGACCAAGCTCTAACATCCACGTTGCGACCGAGCAGCCGCGACGGTGTCCGCTGGCTCCCAGAAGAGAGCGCTCCTGGGCCGACCTTCGAAAGCGCGGGGCGCTGTACGCACGCCCAGGAAATTCAATTCAGATGGATCGGAGGGAAGCAAATCCTGGCGTAGTTTGGCTGCAGCTGAGTCTGGAAAACGCCGCTTCTATGCCCTCGCGATTTCACGGTTCGCTATTCTTTCAGGAAAGGGGCAGCGCTCCCAACTTCTTCAGTTCGAAACGTGATATTAGAGTAATTCGAGTTGGGGGAAATTCACTTTCTTTTCAAAAAAGACGCAGCTTTGGAAAATGTATTTGGGCGTGGTGGGAGCTAGCGACCTCGCAGTTAGGCCGAGGCCGAAGGGAGTCCGCATAGAGCGGGGCGCGGCGAGGTGTGGCGTGGCGCGGCGTGGCGGGGCGAGCGCCGGGCGGGGCGCGGGACGCGCGGGGGCGGCGGGGCGCGGAGGGGGGGATGCTGGCGGCTTCGTCGCCGCCGCGCCGTTCGCCGCCTGCGACTAGGAGGGCGCGCCCGCGAGGAGGGAGAAATTGGAGTGGGGAGAGGCGGCTTTCGGGAGGGGAGGAAGAGGGAAGCATATTTTCGTATGTAATTTCTCGTCCAATAGGAAGGCTTCAAGTAATAGAGCAAGGGAGCGCCAGGGCGAAATTTGCCTACTCCGGCTAGCTGTCTCGCCTTCCTTGCCTTCTGCCTTGCGGGTTTCAAAGGAAGGCGCGTTCGTAGGGAGGCGGCGGCGCGGGGGCGGGCGGCCGCTGCCGGGTGGAGGGGGCCCGGTCGCGCCCTGGGGGCCGGGGGGCTGCAGGAAGCGGGAGGGCACTCGGGGGCGGGCGCGCCCACCACGCGCGCGGGCGCGACAGAGACAGCGCCAGGCTTTTAACGGGCCCAATTCCTTGGCTTCATTTTGTCTGTTGTACCGCCCTGAAGCCCTCACCTTCACAGCCCATCAGTTCCTTCGCTACACGCTTGTGCTTCCCTATTTCCTGGCTAATTTTCTGTTAGACACGGGCTCTTCCCTTCATTTTATTCTCCCAATCTCGACGGCTCGCCCTGTTCCGGCGCCCGGCGCCGTCCGCCGCCGCCGCCGCTTCCGCCGGCCTAGTTTCTTCTGGCGCCGCCCCGGGCCCGGGCCCGCCCCTTTGTTATTGCCTTCTTTCCCAGCGCTAATGAAGGCGCAGGCGACGCTTTCTCCCTCGCGGGCTGAGGCTGGAGCGCGTTTGCCGCCCGCAACTACCAAATAGACTAACAGGCAATGCAACAGTAAAGTTCTTCACTCAATTCATTGTCATTTGCAGAAGTTCTATTCTATGTATTTTTTTAGAGGAATGTAGAAAACTTTATGTGCATTTCTTGTGTCATAGCTATATGTATTGTTTCGAATACACATATATTCGTACTTTGAAATAATTTACTTTCTATTACGATTTTCATTAATCTGAGCTACATTCTGTCATGGTTTAGTAAGCATTCACTAGCTATACTACTTCGATTGCATTCAATTACCAAAGCATCTGGATTTAAACCAAAGTTTTTCATTTTTATAGATATTATTGGTATTATTTTTATTAGTATTTATTTTATTTTCATTATTTATTATGTACATTGGTGGAATAATGTCTAAGTATATATTTCTTTAATTTTAAAACCGATTTTTCTCATATAGGTTTTAATTATCTTAATGTGTACTGAGTAAAAATAATTTCGTGGTAGTACATTTTCCGGAAACATTTAAAGGTAGTAGATTCTTAAACAACTCCATACATATTTTACAAAAGTAATTATTTATCTGAAATCATTTCCTTACATTAAGGGTGTGAAATAGTGTGGCATAGTTCATTGTAGATAAGAGTATTTACAATATCTTGTTTCTCATTTCTTCTATTATATTGCTGAATTTTCTGATGTAATAATAAAGAAAATATTGTTTCCTGAATATTGTGGTCAGGATCTTTGAATATCCACGTGTCAAACTATTTCAAGGTTCGCTTATATGCAAAACAATTGTATTTGAAGTTATCGGCAAAATAATTGTTGGATGCGTGTAACAAATCAGAGACATTTAATTCTGATCGTCCAGTTGAGCTATATTATGATTTCAAATTGAAATATGTATTGGGATATTTTAAAAATTCGCTGTTGAAAATAATTGCCTTACAATTATTAGTGATTATTAAGAAAATGTTTAGTACCCTATATATTTTTTTTAATATATTCAAAATTTTATGATATAATTTCCAACAACAAGCCGCGTAAAAATATTTCTCGGATATTAATATAGATACAAGGATAATTTTCCATAATATTTTTGTTTATTAATTATCCTAAGAATTGTCAAGAAAACGATAACAAACATCTGCATTTAAAACTAAATGCAGATTATATTGCTTATTTATTTATATTTATACACTTTTTCGTTGCAACACTACTAACATTTTCAACGACTGTTAAAGTTGATTTCAATTTATAAAAAACTTCCAGATGTTTTGTGCATGCTGTAGAGTTGAAAAATCCCTTACAAATTTAGTATGTAATTTTATCTTTTAAAAAACAAAATAACTAAAACAAATAACCAAATATTCCTAACAAATATTGTGTGTCTTAAATTGATTATCATCGGTAGATTAATAGATTAAAGTAGAATTCAACAAAACTGGTAGGAATGGTTAGGAAATTCAAGGTAAGGCAATTAAAAATATATATTTGCTTCTGAAAAATAACACTCTTAAGAATCAACAACCTTCGAAACAAATTATATTGGTTAGTAAAACCGTTGATTTAATTTTCGCGCAAATCCCAAATTTTGGTATTATATAGAGGAGAGAAGGGAATAAATAAAATAGTCGAACTTCAATACACAAATTTGCATTTGTCACAAAAAGAGACCAAATTTAATATTTTTACCTTACCAAGGAAATATTTGTAAATTTTACATACAAATATAGAATTACAAATTTTATTATTTTTTTTATTAACATACTTCAAACATATTTATTAACATAATTCAAATAATCCCAGTTTCTGCAGCTGTGTGACGAAGAAAAGCTCAGGCAGGTGAGTCTTGCTAATTGCGGTGAAGGTTATACGTCATGTTCACCACAAGTGGCTCGTATCTCCAAGCGTAGGAATTTAACTGAGCCCAAGCACGGGACACACCGTTAGTTGGACGGCGAAGTCGGACAATCGATCCAAAATTCCAAATACATACATACCATTAGAATTACAAAGAGTGACTGTGCACTCAAACAGTTCAGATAGCAACCAGTATGGAAAGCTAACAGTGATGGATGCTCTGTCATTTGAGTGGGAACGGTCGTAGACATAAATTAAAAGTAGAAAGCAAAGGTCGAATATATAAAAAACTTAGACTTTATAAATACTAGTTTGAGTTCGTAGTAGATTAAATGGACTTAGTGTTGCTAAACAGAACGCAAAAAAGGATAATATGCAAGCAAGTACTAATGTAATTTTAAATGAAAAGGGCATGCCAGATTCCAAGCGAGTTTTTCACGATAATAGTTTTTATATTAAATAACTGATTTGTAGTGAGCTGCTTTTATTCATAAGAATAAAGGAAAACAAAATGAAAAGATGTTTATATGGTATCGAATACGTTAAAAAAGTGACTATTTATTAATATTGCATAATGTTATTGTGTGTTTTTATTCCCAGCGGAAGCATGCAACGACTTTTACATGTTGAAATTGCATTTATGCTTATTTTTAAATTTGTATTTTACATTATTTTTAAAGTATTTTCTAAACTGGAACCGAAAAATGCTTAATTTCAAAGAAATAATAACAATAACAATAATAATAATAATAATAATAACAATAATGACATGATGATGAAGATGATTTTGACGACGACAAAACGCAATTACATTAATATACTTTATATAGTTTTCAAATGTTAGTGACAATAATAGTAATTTTAAAGATCAATTAAACATATAAACATAGGTATTACTCTAGGTTTATCTCTACGAATATACATTTTAGTCAAATCATATATTGAAAGAAATTACTTACAAAATAATTTTAAATTAAAATATTAATGAGAAATAATTTCCAAAAATACAAAAAATACGAAGACAGTCTATGAAACTTTTCCATTACTGTAAGTCATACTAACAGGAAAAAAAACCACAATATGCGGTGTGAACAGCGACTGCTTAGCAGGGAATGGTTCGAAGAACGCCGCGTAAAAGTCAGTACCGGGTGTTCCAGTGAGTGGCGAAGGGCGAGGCGGGGCGGGGCAACGCGCGGGCGAGGCAGGTGGGCCGGGCACGTGGCCGGGCGCTCTTGAAAAAGCGCGTGCCGCCGAGGAGGCTGCCACCCTCCTTGGAACAGCATCTCCGCCGCACGTGCCGCTCAGGAGCAGCCGCACGAGGGGGCAGAACTGGAAGCCTTCACGACTCGCATTCACAAACACTTCTCTGGGGGGTATTACGTTCGGGCAGAATAACTGACGACCCATTACAATATTTATTTACTCCTTTTTTTACTTTATCGCCTACTACGTACTTACGTAGTAAATAGGAAGTACAGAAATGCGGCAAGGGAATGTGAAGATTTTCGACAGGAATACTCGTATTGATACTTGATAGAAAAGCTTTCTGAAAAAGTATGCAACGTGAAATCAAGACCGAGAGAGCCGGCTCAGGGCGTCAACTGATGTCGCTGCATTGCCTCTGACTGGAAGGTCCTAGGTTTGAGTGCCGACGTTGGCAGGATTTTCAAGACTCGCTAGTTTGCTAGGTCGAGTTCTGTCCCAATCTAGAGAAAATTCTAGCTGCCGGCTGTTCCGATGGGTAGTTTTCCGTTGTTTCTCTGATTACTACAGCTGAATGCCGGAGCAGTACCCTACAAAACCGACCGCGCTCAATCTTTCCTTCCTTTCCTTGTCCTATCCTACCCCTTACTTAAACACACACTCACATGAACTACACTACCACACATGTCGGAAGACCCTTAGCTTAGAGTTTGTATCGGCTGCGGCGGTGCCATTTGGTGGAAGAGACCTGGTTGGGGAAAGCCCTGCTGGCCGACGGTAGGTCGGCGCGGTATCACACCATCCTGAGGCAGAACAACACCGTCACCTCCCGAGCAATAAAACATGAACAACGGAACAATTGATCTTAGTAGTTGATACGCCCAGTATCACTAATCAATCAATAAAATTGATGAAAAATTGGAAACAAGCATGTTACATTGCTAGATTGGGAGAGAAAATTATACTGAAAGCCATCCAAGATGATTCTAATCCACGAATTCCCAACATTTTTCGTTCATCGATCCCTTCTGAAAGAATTGTCGACTACCTTGCCTTATTTTGTGTAATCTAACATAAATAATCATTAGACAATGAATTGTACGTAAATATATTAAAGATAACAATTTTTCACTGATATTTTCATAAATATATTTAGATTTTCAGTTCTTGAAGATACTTCCGCTTCTGGATAGCTGAGTTTGTAATCTTCGTTGTTAGGCAATGGTTAGAAAAGGTTAAGCGTTTTTTAACTGTCCATGCCATTTCTCCAGTGCGTATTGCAGGGAGTTTTCTTTCTTACGGGATAGAATATACCTGTGAATACATAGTTATAATTTGTTAAGTTTTCTAAAGGCTTCTAGCAATTGCGTACTTAGATTATAGGATGCCCCGGTGCAGAAAGAAAAAATGGTGCTGCTATCTGCAATAAAAGTGAAATTAGAAGTTTTAAATCTAATCGGTAAGCCCTATAATAATAGGACTGGTTCAATGAAGAAAGTAAGCAATTGAATGAAATTTTTATTATTCTTCGCAGATATACATTCCCGAGGGGTCCTTATGTAATCTTCTAACTTCCGATGACTGATATGATGCAACAGAATCACCAACCAAGTTACGCCTCTGATCCTAAGGATGAACGACGGTTACAGAAGAAGAGGAGCGGATTGGTAATTTATAATTGTTTTGTTGCTGTCTATTAGAAAACAAGCGAGCGAAGTGGCACAGGACGTAGCGCGCTAACTTCGCATTCGGAGGCCTGGGTTCAATCCCCGTGCCGGCCATCCTGATTGGGGTTTTCATGGTTTCCCTCGATCATCCAGGCAAATGCTGGGATGCTTCTACTGAAAGGTCACGACAAAGAAATCGGCGTCGCTAGCCGAATTCGTTAACTACGTGAAATCACGAAGGTTAACGGAATCCGCGATATCGCAGGTACCTAGCTGGGTAACCGACTAAGAACCCCAGGGTGTAATGGCGCCGAGGCCAAATGTCCTTTACGGGTCATATAATGGCTAAATTTAAATTAGAAAATAATTATAAAGTTTGATATGTATTGTAATAATTGAGTTCTTGATTACGGTTCTTGGTTACTAGTTCTTGATATCTATCAATCACGAGTTTATATTCGGCAACAGAGCCCCAGCTGAAACGGACGAAAAAAGACTATTGGCCACACACAACTGCAACGCTTGGTGTTGTTACGCAGGTCTGCACAAGTAAAATACAACACAACAAGAATATTACGAGAAAAGGACGAGGCATCATGAGGTGTCCGTACAAAAACACTGTAATTGATGAAAGTAACTCTTTCTATTACAAATTGTAAATGCATTATTCAATTCCTTAGTATGTCACAACACATGTAAAGAATACTATCGTCTTCTTTACATCTTAAGAGCACTATCGTCCAGGATCTTTCTTTCCGTGTATCAGCAATCGGGCCGGCTTTTACTGTCTTTATCGGTCTTCAAAAACACAAGTTTGCACGCACGAGTCACATTGGACCTTATTGTGCGTCAAACATTGGACTTTATTGTGTTTGTGGAGGCAAACCTTGGTGACAGACGGTACTGCGTTACAAACTCATCGAATTCATACGAATAGCTGATGTCCTCACTCTCGGTCTATGTTTATGAGAAAGAAAACCCGTCGTAAACGTGTTCTCTGAACTTTGCACTCGCAAACCTCTCTAGGCTTCGCCATTCCCTTTCTAGGTCATCGATATTGATACATCACCGGTGAAATATGAGTGACTAAACACTGATTTGATCCGTTGATAACAAATTACTGAGAAATTCGCGTCTATCACCCCGTCTCTTTCAATGTGCTCGGGTTACTCAACTTGATTATCGTGATAGAATTGGGGTAGCATAGTGGTAGCAAGTTCTTCGAAGGTAGATTACGACTGAATTAAATGAGCTGAAACAAGTTTTTGGAATAGGCAGATACAAATTGTACGCATTGACATCATGCCACACCCAACAGACAAAATTAGAGAAGGAGCCCCAAGAATTCGACAAAGTGTACCCCAAAGACAATAACTATCGGCGGATATTGAACGACAATTTAAAAAGGATTTATAAAGGTCCCTAAAATAACCGTTTTTCTTGTATAGTCAAAGGATAATAGGAACTCGAAGACACAGAAAATGATCGTTCTTTTCACAAAAAGTAACATATGGTTTCCTGAAGCCGGGTTAATGTACTTTATTTATATATTTAACGTCAACTCGTACAACAACTGTGTGTGGCGTACTGAAAAGAAGAGAAATCTGTGCACGCTTTCTTGAATTCTAGGATATCTGCGTTAACGCATATACATATAAAGTTGAGTTATAAATACGAGTAGCAATAGAAATGAGCGTTTCTGGCGAGAATTGATGAGAAAATATTCTTTCCAGTATAATAAAACTATTTGCAAAGGCAAACCATCTACAGGTTATGGTAATTATCCTTTATATTGCCCTACGTGAAGAAATCAACCCTCTACTGCGAGAACATAGATAACGATTATTTGAATAATTGCACGTATATTTCCCTTTGCGCTCAAGAAAATGAGCCCAGAGTAAAGCCACATTTATTCAAAGAAACAAAACAAGGGACCATCTCAGCATTTGCTGAAATGACCAGGGAAACTACACGATAAACGTGATCGAGATGGATGACTACTGTCACTCTTAGTAACTAACTACTCATTAATACTAACAGACCTAACTACATAATTGTGCACTCCCGAAGTGAAACGTGTTGCAAAACGGCATGGATACTTTAACTTGAAATGCAGGCTGGAGTTGTAGTGGTAAATTAAAAAAACTTGATTGATATTAATTTTTAAACATTTTAAGCGGAGATGCATTAGAATACCTTTATAGCGATGAAGACAATGTTGACTATTATTATCTGCCACCACCTCAACGATGTAGAAAACACATCTTAACAACAGAGAGAACAAAAATTGCGACAATAATTCCGAAGTCACCATTTTCGCTTTTTCTCTGGTTTCAGGAGGTGTCAACTCAACCTCTGATTTACTGGACATTTTAAACTAAAGAACTGGTTTTTTAGTACAACCGCACCGCAGCAACATATAACACTACATGTAACAACATATAACATATAACACAAAATGACTAGCGTTCGGATCTTAAAGTCAGTCAAATGTTTCCTCTTCCACTACCACAGCGCCAGACAAATAGGATCAAAGTGAAATTACGATCCACTTTATTTTAAATAATACTCCAAGTAGCATTTTTTATTCTAATTTTATTCGTGACGAATTGTATTCAAATTGTTTATGTAACAAATTTGTAATCAAACGGTTTTTGTAACCACCCCGCTGTTAACGCTTTATGCCACTTGTAATCAAAATTGCCTTCTATGTTTTGTTTTACATTAATAGTTCCTGTTTTTTGTTTAAATTAAAATTTTATATTGTTTTTTATATATTTGATGTACTTTGTTGATGTATGTATTATCGTAGTTGCTGTACACACAAACCGAACAATTTGTGCTAAGAGGTAATTGTGTACGAAGGTAATCTCCCATCCCCTTCTACTATTTTTTAAGCACACAAAGAAATGTTTTATTTCATACATGTTTATATCGCTTCAAAACTTGAACATTTGTCTATTTTTTTTTACATAATCGCCATTTCTGTAGTTCTCTCTCTCTCTATCTCTATATCTTGCTCTCTCTCTCGCTCGCTCTCTCTTGTTCGCTCGATTGTGCCAAGAGGACAGAAATGTGGGAAGGTAATCCCAAAAGTAAGGTTTAATACTTTTTAGACATACAAATAAATATTTATTTTCAATCACGATTAAATTAATTTAAAGTTTGAACATTTATTTATTTTTCTACATAATTATCGTTTCTGTAGTTCTCTGTCTCCCTCTATATATCTCTATCTCTCTATGTCTCTCTGTCTCTTTCTTACATATTGGTTGATTGATTGTTAGTGATTCCGGGCGTGTCAACTACTAAGGTATTTAGTTCCGTAAGTGTAGTACGTGGTTTTGGTCGGGAGGTGGCAGGTGATTTCTCCCGCTGTATCCCGCGGGATCCGGCGCCGACTTACCGTCGGCTAGCGGGGATTTTCCTTCTCTTTCGATTTCTCTCTCTCTCTCTCTCTCTCTCTCTCTCTCACACACACACACACACACACACACACACTCTCTCTCGCCCGCTCTCTCGCTCCCTCTCCCTCGCTTCTTTTCTCTCTCTCTCGCTCTCTTATCTCTCTCTCGCTATCTCTCGCTCTCTCTCGCTCTCTCCCGCTCTCCCTCGCTCTCTCGCTCCATACAGTGAGGATGACTGCTCTTATAATGGGAACTTTTTTCCGTTATTTAGATTTATTTATTAAAAAAACAGTAAAAATTGTATGTGAGGTATGGGGGAGAAAATCATCTGCGCACGTTTTCTTGAGTTCCAGAATCCCTTACCATCAATTTAACTATAAATAGTTGAAGGATAAGTAAAAGTTTAAAATAAATAAATAAAAATAAATTTAAAAAAGCGCGAGATTAGAAATATTTGAAAAAAAAACTTGACATTTTCGTTCCGGAGTTATAAAATAAGTATTTGCATCGGTAAACGAATTGCAAGTATGATTTTTTTGCATTGCTAACAAAAAAGTAACTCGCCCTTACCTCTGCTCCTACTATTACAAGCAAAAGAAGAGTGCAACAAAACGTTCGCATAGTGAAGCTACATTTACGTCCAGAAGCAAACAAGGGGCCATCTCAGCATTTGCACAATGAATCAGGGAAACTGGACAAAATCTGATCGAGATGGGGGTAATTTATCCGGAAGATTAATTGCATTATTTGTTACAAACATATTAAGTCTTTGTTTAAAAAAAATATACAAAACAAATGTAAACTAATTCAACATATATCACTGTTTTGTTAAAATGAACATTATTTTTCTTTTTGATAATCAGTATAGTCTCTAATTGTATAGAAACAGTCATTCAGTAGAAAATATTTTACATTTAACTTAAATTTTTGAACCGACTTCAGTTGATTAATGCCATCTGGCAATGCGTTGTAAAGTAATGTTCATGTATTGTATGTGGATTTCTGATAGTGAGCTGTTCATACTGACACTTGATGAACATGATTTCTAGGACGTGTGTTGTAATTATAAATATCAGTGTTGCATGAAAATATGTTCCCATCGTTAAGTAAGACAGTTTCGACAAGTATTACAGATTCGTAAACAAATAGGCAAGGCAGTGGTAAGATTCCAAGCTCAATGAAGATAGGCTTGCAGGGATCACGCGGATGGCAATTTTTCATTATTCGAATAATTTTCTTTTGCAATCTATAAGACGGATAGGACAGATGGGTACTACAGGATGAGCTTTCTTCAGAATATTATGTCATATCTCAAGCGGGAATGCACATTTGCAAAATACACGCCACGAGCTGCATGAAGGCTGACAGAATTTGAAAGAATCCTGAATGCGTAACATATTTAACTTAATTTAGGGTTTAATTTTATTCTTTATATATTCTATTTTAGGTTTGACTGAATTGAGAGACCTAGAAATTTTGATACCTGAACTCAGAAAATTGCATATTATTCATTTTCAATGGAGCATGCGATTGCTGATTTGAAATGCAAAAATACATTGAAACTGTTTTTCCTTCGTTAACTATTATTTTTTTTATTTCAAAACCAATTTCAAACTCCTGAAATTGAACTATTTATTGTTTCGTTTTTTGCAAAGAACATTCGTGTCATCGGCAAACAGAACTGTTCTTCCGTTTTTATTAGACGGGGCATATCGCTTACGTCTAACAGGAAGACGATAGGACCTATGATCGACCCTTGAGGGACCCTATATTCGATTGGAGAAGAATAGGAAAGATAAGTAAATAATGTCCTTTCGTGCCACTACGGTATTTCTATTCTTTGAGATCGATGTTTAAAGTACGAGGTTGTCTTATCTAGGTCGAAACCACGAATTCCATAAGAAAGTAATTTTGAGAGGAAGATGTTATGGTCAATAACGTCAAAAGCTTTATAAGTTATATGCTTTATAAGCTCGAGGAGTTATAAATTATGGAAACATTAAAAAAATCCTGATATGTATTGCGAATAAAATATGTTCTGGTTTAAATAAATTTTGTTGAGATCTCTACCATCTAATTTATATTTTGTACTTCTTACTTACAGTTAACCGCGAATTGTAATGATTTTAATTTTGTTTTTTGTTACTTTTTTAAAATATTTGTATTTAATATCTTCAAAAAAGTTTCTCATTTTTACTTTCAAATGAAAACATGTTCAGTAATTTATTTTATGTACAAACCTGATGATGCGTGAAACCTACACGTGAAACGTTGTGATTGTGAAATAATTTATTGAATTTTACGAATTACCCTCTTCATTGTCAAAAATATAAAATTTTTGTTTTATTATTATAACTTTCACATATTATTCCAAATGTATTTCAGAATGATACAATGGAGGTCAGTCGTGAATTCAAAGTCAAAATTAGCATATGTTTTCCCACAGAATTATCACAGCCACATGAATGGCACTGATTTAATGATTAAATACGTATTACAGTTTGGTAATCCTGATACACGATTCGAAGTTTCATTGGGATACGGTGTATATATGGTGAAATGGTATATGGAGTATTCCGTCCACTGATTTGTTATATTATGTATGTATTCATTATCTGTTGAAAATTTAAAGTTAGCGCCACAAAAATTTGCATGTTCTGTGACAAACACTGATTTACAATTTTCGAGAAACAGGATGTCTGGGAAACGTCAGAGAGATAAGAAAATTAACCTCAAATCATTTGTCGACATGCTGAAAGAGGATCCGTGTGAACAAGGAATGCAAATATTGTTCCAGTGAATTTGTGCTGTGTATTATTACTTTAATTGTAATCAAATTATGTAAAGTGCATGAATGTTGAACGGCAAACAAAAAAGCTATTTCTTGTAACCGTATAGAAAGCAGACATTGAAGGAATTGGAGCTTCAGTATCTCATCGTTGGAGGAGTCGCTGTGGTAAGTCACTGTACAGTTTACCACGGTGGGAAACCGCCGGAGTATTTTGAAAGCATTTTAAATATCAGACTACAAAGTTATAGACGAGTGATTTCTCATTACACAGATGAGTTATTTTCATTACAGTAATTATATTTGGCTCTTATTCCTTATCGTATCCAACGAGAAGGAATCGACTTACTCCCATGAGAATGTGTAGAACGACAATAAGAGCTTGCGAACGGAATATCGTATTTTTAAACTCAAACTTTTAAGGCAAAGTAGACGGTTTGTTAATTTTTGAAGGATTGTAGGCTAAAATGCGATTATTTCCATTAAATCAATTAAAACGCGCAATTTTCAGTTGAACTCAAAACAGGACGTCCTCTCGTTCTTCAGTTTCGTTTCCCGATCTCGCATCTTCGGGAAGCAATTCGTGAATCACAATACTGTAAGGAATATGACTTAATTTTAATATTTCGGTGCTGAGATGGCCTCTTGTTTTGCTTCTGGACATAAATGTAACTTCAAATTAACTTCTCCCCGTAGCTCGTCACACACAGTTTTTAACTGTTTTTGACATAAATAAATAACTTTCGGTAATATATGATTAGCGTTCATGCACATAACATATTCATCAAATCAGATTTTTCAGAAATGCGAAAAATTGATTGTTGACAAGTTATAGCGTTTTAAAACAATGTAATATGCTGTACTGCGTACCAATATTATTACAGTAGTCTACGTATACTGCTATCAAGTCAGTTATTTATAATTATTACGTTATTTGAGGTTAAAAGTTGAACATGTTTGCTTTTGTCCGAAGCACCTGCGGACATAATTGCTTTCGCACAAAATTGGGTTACTACTATAATCACATTTGATTGGGATACATTATTTTACTGTAGTGTGTACGCAAATATTTTATTGTTCTACACAGACAAAACTAATACAATTTATGTAACCATTTTTTGCCCTCCAAATAAATCTCTTTGGAAATCTAAAGAAATTCCTATTTGCTAAAAAAAAATTAAAATCTCTCTGTGTTCCTCCCATGATCATCGTCTGAACAATCAATTATATTTCAGTTCTTTGCCATCCATTAGTTTAATTTTCAGCTATTGATCTAGGTCAAAGAAAGGACAAAGGAATAACATTCCAGACCAGAAGTATATGAAGAATTCTCTCCATTTATTCCCTAATAGTGCAGTAAATAGACTTACTACATTAAATCTCTTTGCCAATAGTACACCTCTTTTACGTGACATGTGCTGAAGGCTAAATTGTACTTTATTTTTTAATAAAAAATCACGTTTCCAATGAATCAAAGCAGGAAATTCATCAAATCTAAAATATTGCGGTGGGATAACTTTGACTGTATGAATCTTCGGTTGATCCGGAGTTTAGGGTGTCGTTCACTGAACCTTCGGTTCCTTCGGTTCACTGATTCGGTTCACTAATCTCGTGATTCACAAGGTTATAGTTTCGCGGCAACTGCGCAGTTTGAATTGTGGAGGCTTTCTTGAAAAGTGCTTTCTTATAAAAGTGAATTGGTAATTATGCGTTGGATAGACTCAAGGTTGTTTATAGTGAACGCGAGGGCCGAAGGCCCGAGCCTCGCCGTGACTTGGATCCAGGCGAGCGAAGCGAGAAGACTTGCCTTTGAAACTAAGTTTGCATTTCTCTGCGGCGGGGACAAAGTGATTGAAGTGAACAATATAAATACAAATTTTGTGGCGAACAATAAACAAGGATTCAGTTCAGTGAGTCGATTCCCCTCTAGTGAACCGGTTCAGTGAACGACACCCTAAACTCCGGATATACCGAATCTTCTTTCCTTTCATTGTTTTCTAAATAATGATTCGCTTCACATTTCTGATATTGTGTAGGAATTTGTTCATACTACTCAATGTTTTCTTGTTCTTAAGATACAAATATTTTAATTCATAAAATAGGACGCTGTTGTGAAGACTTCATAGACGGAATAAATCACACGGCATGAGCAGTCACGTGGTCGTTAATCTTGGCATCTTATTGGTTACACGGACATGTTCTATATTGCCTGTAACGACGCTGTGGATTTTGAATTTTGCCTGAACCTCATGTTTGCAAGTTAAATTACTAGGGATATATTTGCATTTACTCCTCCACATCGGCACAGATGATGCAGCTGACGGGCATAAGTATTACTCCAATGCAAACTCAATTTTTGTTTCCGATGGACGTATTTGTTTTTGCATGAACGCTCCTCATATGATGTAACAATTATCTGTCTGTTCAAGGCATGCTTTTTTTATTACCAAGGTTTCTGCACTAACGTTCTAAATTTTTAATCTCTTTCGTTTTCTGTTCTTTAATTCCCAAAAAACAACAACAATCAATAAAGTGCATATAAAAGTAAACATCTTTCAATAAACGATAATTGTTGTCCGATTGCATGAGCACATGTTCTCTTGGAAGGGAGTGTTAAATTGAACAAAAGATAAACAAGAAGAAGAACGAATTTTCCTTTAACGATATGCATACTTCAATGATTGAGAAACCATTTTTCAGTACTGTAATTTCCTGACTATACATAATTTACTTAAGTAACGTAATGTACCTTTTAATTACCATATGAACATTTTTTCAAACTATAGTGTTTCTTTCCCCTAAAATGTGGAAAGTCAATATATACGTTTTGTGGGTCCTTGATGTCGAAAAACTGGGCGAAACGTTTATCCGTCTGTGGTCAACACTAACGCCTTAATCGTTCAGACAATTTTCTTCAAAAAATGATGTTCCCTGATCAACAGCAAAACGACTACAACATTAACTGTTTCAAAAACTGGACCGTGTATAAAGATCTTTACTTGAATATTGAGAAAATTCATCCACAAAAAACTCTGGAACTTTCATTGAACATTCCTTTTTGTCGTAAATATTTTACATTTGGGAATTAAATTACTGATGAATAATCAAATTCATACTTTTAAAAGCCTCCAAATATGCCTTTTCTAATGAGACATTTGAATGAATTTATAAGGTACTTTGGTTTCTTGCTTGATAAGTTTCTGGGAGCGTCAACTGCGTCAAGCAAGGTTCAAGCAGTTCAACTCAGTCAAAATATGCTGAGGCATGAATCTAAGGGATATCTATTTTTTATTCTTGTTGGGAGCTGGTAGGTGGTGGCTAGGTCGTAATGGGTGGCTTGGGTTATTGTGTTTATTTTGGAGAAGAAAGTGTTAGATAGGAGCGCAATTTGGTGAAGTATAGGAGGTAAATTAAATTCTTTATGAAGTTGAATGTTTGAGATGAACCAGGGTGCATGAGTGGCAAGTCTGAGGAAATTATTTTGGATGATCTGTAATTTATTGATCTTAGTTTTAGAGGCATTGATCCAGATAGGGCATGCATAAAGCATTAGGGGTCTAATTATTGATTTATAGGTGGTGATGGCATTGTTTAATGAGAGCTTACTATTGTGATTTAAGAGTGGCTTTAGTTGGATTAGTTTTATTTTGGCCTGCTGTGCTTTTACTGTTATGTGATTTTTCCAATTTAGTCTGGTATCAAGATTCAGCCCTAGGTATTTTACAGATTCATTGTGTGAGGTCCATGGAATTGGGTTATTGTGTATTCGGAGTGGAGTTGGGGTTGAAAATGTTCTTAATGAGAATATTTTGGCGTATGATTTTGTAGGATTTAGTTTGATCTTCCATTTGACAGACCATTCATCAATTTTATTTAGATGTGTTTGAATTTGTTTACAAATTAGATAAGTTGAATGATTGGACATGAAAATTGCGGTGTCATCGGCGAATTGGGCGATGTGCGTATGTGATGTTACAGGAATGTCGGCTGTGTGCTGTATGTTGAAAAGCATGGGGGACAGTAGTGAGCCTTGAGGTAATCCAGCTGTAATTCTGCGGGGATTGGATGTGTGATTATTAACTGTGACTGAAAATGTTCTATCTTGGAGAAATCTATTAATGGTGTTAATTAAATAGTTAGGGGTACCTATATCTTCAAGTTTGAATATTAATCCAGGATACCACACTTTGTCAAAAGCTTTCGAAATGTCTTAAAGGGTAACTATTGTATGGTGTTGTTTTTGAAATGCCGTGTGTATGTGCTCCTTGATTCTTAATAATTGATGAGAAGTTGAAACTTTATTAGTGAAGCCAAATTGGTGCATTCGGATTGTTTTGAGTTTTTATTCAGATGGGAATTTAGTCTTTTAAGGATTAATTTTTCTATGATTTTTGTTGAAGTGGGAAGAAGGCTAATGGGTCTGTAGTTGTCAGTGCTGGAGAGATTTTTGAATGGCTTGGGGATGGGTATTACATTTTAATTTTTCGAAATAACGGGGAAGTAGCCAGTTCTAATTATTGAATTGTAAATATTGGTGATATATGCTATTGTGGGATTAGGTAAATTTCTTAAGATTTTGTTACTTATTTTGTCGTGTCCAGGGGCTTTTTTTTGAGGCAAATTCTTAATTATATTAATGACTTCATTTGGGGATATGTAGTTGTTTTTGTGAGGTACGTTATACTTAGGGGCTGATACTATTTCGAGTATGTTTGAATGCGGTGGGTGAGTTGAGGTGGCATTGGGAGAGAATGATTTAGCAAAGTGATCGGCTAATGCTTCAGCCTTCTTATAAGAAGCGAATTTCTTGCCCGTTGGAGTGGTTAGTGGGGGTATTATTGCTTTCTTTTTCAAGATATTTTTAGTGAATTGCCACAACGTGTTGTTATTTGTCCTGAGGGACTGGATTAAGTTATTGTAAGTTGTTTATTTATGTCGCTGGAAGTGGCGGGGATCTTACCATGCTGGATACGTCGGACGCTGGACACGCTTACCACGCTGGACACGTCGTCTAGCGAAGTTCTGTACCAGGTACCTCCCATCATTGAGGCATACCCCCCCCGCCGGGACACGGTCTATGCTCCCGACGGGTGTCCTGACATGAATGACATAGCAGTGCATGTAAGTGTCGTGCGAGGATAGAACAAGGAAGAAGAAGGACATATCACGCGCGGTCCGGGACCCGTTCGTGACGGTATTGCTCCGACATTCGCCTGGTGTTGCTCTGAATACCAATGTAAAATTACCGATCAGAGCAGCTGGCCGCTAGAAGTCTCCTCCAGGCAGCGGCTGAAGTCGTTCTTGCTATGTAGGCAGTGTCGAAAATCCTACCACCGTCCGGACTCGAATCCTAGGACCTCTCGGTGCGAGGCACTGCGGTGACCTCAATCCATGTCCTGAGCAGCCTAAGCAGATAAAAGGTACTTTGAACTTCGTACTGTAAAAAAAGGCTCAAAAATGCTATTTTCGTTTCTTCGTTTTTTAGAAAAATCATCAATATGAAACTTAATTATAAAGTAATGATAGGAATAAAAAGTTGAAATTATGATACGATGTAATGTTCATATATGAGTCAAGTTTCTTTTTCATGCTCAAATATTACGAAAGCTATTCATTGTTAAATTGTGAAATATTCTTTTAAACACTAATATTTTCGGCCAATTTTCTGATATGTGCCCACTATGTATTATTAAAGGAAAAATGTATATTAGTTTCATTGGATGGAGCAGAAATTGTTATACACCTAAAACCAGTTTCGTGTGTTAATGGATGATGGAAAAAGAAATATTGCATCTCCTAAATTTGCAAAATTCTTGGCCGTAATGTACAACGACGCTGCACGGAGTAAAAATAAACGCTGGTTCTCAAAAATCATTTCACCTACAAAGCCACAACTTTATAAACGTTCCTTTGAGACATGTGCAACTCAGCATAAAAATTTCATCAAAATCCGAGATGATCGCGTGGGGCACTTCTCCAAAATTAGAGGACTTCATAATGAATGACCCTTCTATTGGATGCGAATTTATTTATCTATTTATTAATATTTTTATGTCTCGGAGTTAGATCCCGAGTCACAGTGATGGATGGCCAGTGTATTAACCAATACGTGACGACCTTCCTTTGATATTTGTAAAGTTGTCCCTTTCACAAGTGTCTGAGAGTTTGGCTCTATGGTTACCGGCGTGAGAGAAATATGTGAAACTGCTGTGAAAGTAATGAAGGTTCTTTGAACTACTTTTCAGTACTAAAAATATTGCGGCAGTAAGAATATTAGAGGCTCCTCGGGTTCATCGTGGACAGGGTGCTAGCTTTCCATGGTGTTATCGATTCCAGTTCGGGGCAAAAACTCAGCTGTGGCTTTCTAATACAATTGTCTCAATTTCTATAGCTTTGGGAGGAGAGGAAAATTCAGTCAAGCTATGTGTGCTAGATACGGAGATGAGAATACGCCATGCACCACATGTCTCCTTTACCCCAGGTGTGTGTAGTTAATAAAAAAGGACTCAGGTCTGGAATATTGCTACATCGTCAAAATCGTCAAAAACATGCATACAAAAATATTAGGTAATGTGAAACACGGAATTGAAAAGCAATATAAAGTACTCTCTAGAGGCAATCAAAAAATAATTTTTAAGCGCAAGTGTTACAATTATTGATGTCATCAGACCGATAAACAGGCAATGACAAACACAGTTAAAATGTGTAAACGGAATGATAACCGATGTTTACAACCAGCCGAGTATTATTTGTGCTATGGATCGTGTGTCGTTTAATACTTTTTGAGATACCATCTTCTATAAAAAATATTATTAAAATAAATACTATTTATTGTAATAAATATACGCAAAGTCCTTCTTAGTTATAACTAATTTATTTCCATTGTATTTAACGGACTCTGATAAGAGAGGTTTTACGGTGCTCTATTTCCTTGCGTTAAGTCAGAGCTCTAACAGAAAAACGACGAAATTACTACGAAAAATAATATAGTCTCTTTGAGTATAGTGGAGTACATTTGTGAGAAGTTACGGCAAGAGGATTCATGAACGTTTTGGGTTACGTGGGGAGTTATAGGGAGTTTTAATTAAACGCGAAAGGAAGCGACATTATGCACTAACAATCGTGTGACGGTCCTTGAAGTCATAATGTCCTGAGTTAGATCTAAGGCACGACCTTATATCTTTATTAATAATGCACACCTGTAGAAGTAACCCCGAATTTTAAAAATAGCAGTCGAATGATGTAAATTGGGTGTTTTTATTTCTGCTTAATTTCTTTCTTTTGAAGAAATATATTAATTTCTTTTGTAAATAATCAACAATTTACAAGTTTCTGGAGAGTTTATATGCAATGGTTTTTTCCCAGAAAGCATTTTTCGAACCAGATTTTGAGTGCTTATTACGGCTCAGCCATTCGGAATATTCAAGTAGTTTATTAGACAAAATATGCTTACAATTGTTTTAAGAATTTAGTTTCAAAGTTTCGACGTTTCCTCTCTGAACACCTTGTACTCACGTGCTCACTCTGGTAACCAAAATATTTTCTCATCATAGGTTAGCTGCTTTACTTGGAAAGAGTCACACCAGGATCACAACGTGGGCTGCCAGGACGAGCAAGAGACTTGGTTGTCTTCTTAAAATAGTTCCACAACTAGGTTTTGACGTCTATGATGTTTATGGTCTATTACTGTTGTCATGTAGCATTTTTCCTAGTTGATACTACTAGTTCTGTGTGAGGATGACAAACTAGTCCTAGACTTCTTTATTTTTTCGAGCTATTAGAATTTTTAGTTGGCAATAACAGATACTTTAAGCTAGACAAGTTTCATTTTTACACAATCTCTAGCTTGAAGAATAACAAAGAAAAAATATATCTCAAATCGTTTTGCGAAAAAAAGTGGACTTATTTCCCTTTTAAAATCGCCGATTCAATTAACTATAAACCAATTTGCAAAACCTTCTCGTTAAGAAAAATAGATTTTTCAAATACCTATTCAGCCCTGCCGAGCTATCCATCTCCTGTCATTGAAAGCGCATATTTTAATGTTCTTACATAACCGCGAGAATGCAGTGCCATCTGCCGTCTAGATCCACTCGTGAACATCCGGTGTGTTTAATAGCATTTCGAGATTTCCCGTAGCTTCCAGCGGTCGCGGCCTGCCCGAACGCTGTGCTTCGCGGGTCGGGGCGCAACCGAATTATCCCCCTCGTTCACTCGCAGAGCGTTGCCAAACGCTCCGTTGATACATCGCGTCTCCTCGGATTCCCCGGTGGGCTCCTGGCGGGCCCCGGTGTCTTCTCAGCCGCCTTCGCGGCCGGCGCTTCCACCGCGACTCCCCCCCCGCCCCTTCCATCTCCGCCCCGCCACCGCCCCGCCACCATTCCCCCCCGTCACACAACCGTCCCGCCGCCGTCCCGCCGCCGTTCCGCCGCCGTCCCGCCGCCGTCCCGCCGCCGTCCCGCCGCCGTCCCGCCGCCGTCCCGCCGCCGTCCCGCCGCCGTCCCGCCGCCGTCCCGCCGCCGTCCCGCCGCCGTCCCGCCGCCGTCCCGCCGCCGTCCCGCCGCCGTCCCGCCGCCGTCCCGCCGCCGTCCCGCCGCCGTCCCGCCGCCGTCCCGCCGCCGTCCCGCCGCCGTCCCGCCGCCGTCCCGCCGCCGTCCCGCCGCCGTCCCGCCGCCGTCCCGCCGCCGTCCCGCCGCCGTCCCGCCGCCGTCCCGCCGCCGTCCCGCCGCCGTCCCGCCGCCGTCCCGCCGCCGTCCCGCCGCCGTCCCGCCCCCGTCCCGCCCCCGTCCCGCCCCCGTCCCGCCCCCGTCTCGCCCCCGTCTCGCCCCCGTCTCGCCCCCGTCTCGCCCCCGTCTCGCCCCCGTCTCGCACCCGTCTCGCACCCGTCTCGCACCCGTCTCGCACCCGTCTCGCACCCGTCTCGCACCCGTCTCGCACCCGTCTCGCACCCGTCTCGCCCCCGTCTCGCCCCCGTCCCGCCCCCGTCCCGCCCCCGTCCCGCCCCCGTCCCGCCCCCGTCCCGCCCCCGTCCCGCCCCCGTCCCGCCCCCGTCCCGCCCCCGTCCCGCCACCGCCCCGCCGCCACCGCCCCGCCGCGACCACGCGCCGCTTCGGCGCCTCACCTCGTTACTGTGAATTTCATGCACGGATAAGCGCCCTCGATTCCGAGCCGCGAGGCGTGGCCCTTTCGAGATAGCCGAATTTAATTAGTCGCGGATGATATTTCTAAATTCGAGGTGGAGAAGTTGCGGAGAGTGCGGGTTGGTTAATTTCGCTTACATTTGCAAGTGGGTGTGAACATTGGCGAAGATTTCCAACGATTTTAAAAGTTGTGGAGATTCACCCTAATAGAAGGTAAATCAGTTTTAAGCGTACTTCATGGACTTTAGCATGGTACGTTTCGTTTTCAACACGACCTCCGAAATCATTATTGACTATCATTGTAATTAAACACTCTGTAATATTTAATGGTTGGTCATTGTCATTATTATTTTGTAAAATACAATAATTCAGCTCATTCATGAAAAAATATAATGGCGTCAGTAAACAATCAGACAAAAATATGACTACATCTGCAGTCATATTCAAATGTATTCATACACCAAGGCTAAGGTGATCTCCATGATATCTTGTATTGTAACGTCGGAAAATTTTGAAAAAAACACTCACTGTTCGTTTTTTCAACCTGGTCTTTCTAATACGTGTTAATTGTTTCAGAATTTGAAAAATAGTTAATTTTTTCCTACTCTAAAAAATTCTAACCCTGAGATAGCTATAACAACCATACAATATCTTCTATATTTGATTTCTACTTATTCTGACCTGAAGAGGTGGCTCGAGACATCAACTGAGGCTACTGCAGTGCCTCTGACCGAGAGGACCTAGGTTCGAGGCTCGACTGTCACAAGGATTTCAACACTAGCTTGCCAGCTAGGTCGAGTTCAGTCGCTGTCTGGAGGAGAATTCTAGCGGCCTGCTGCTCTGATCAGTAGTTTTCCGTGGTTTCTGCCATCAACACCACGCGAATGCATGAAGTGTACCCTACCAAACGGACCACGGACCGCATGCGATCTTTCCTTCCTCTTCCTTGTCCTATCATCACCCATTACACACACAGCTAAGATACACTACGCTATCATATGTCGGGAGACCGCGTCCTTAGAACTTGTCCCGACTGGAGCGATGCCCCGGTGGTTAGAGATACCTGTTAGGGGGAAATCCCGCTAGTTGATGGTAGGTGGATCGGCGATCTCTCCATTCTGATCCGGATCTCTCCACCACCATCTCACAAAGAAAAACATGCAACATACTTACGGGACCAATGATCTTAGCGGTTGACGCACCTGGAATCACTAACAATCAATCTACTTATTCTGGACATATTTTCTTTCGCGTAACTTTTGTCCCAGTGAAGAATAAGTTCAGTGGTTATAAACGAAATACAATTGTATATCTTTTTGCCAAATGAAATTTGATGATACGTATCTAAATATAATGATATAATAAATATATAAATATTAATAATAAAATATATAATAATATAAATATATAAAATATATAATAATATATAATTATATATATATATATAAATATATGTATATATATTATATATTATATATAAATATATAATATAATGATATAATAATATTTATTTGGCTACAATTGGCTGATTGCCAGGTGGTAGCCATAACCCTACAATTTACAATACACTCCTTTCGAGCATATACACCCAATATATAAATATACATAGACCTGTATACATCTATGGCACATACATACACACATACATACACACATACATACATACATACATACATACATACACACATACATACACACATACATACAGCCCTGTGTGGTTGCCGGGTTTTTTTGTAGAATAGCGCCACGGGACCTCCACCTGTCGTAAAAGGCGACTAAAAGGAGCAGCTGTCCGCTGTCCTTTCCCCATATATCCCTACTTTCCCACCTAGTTTTCCTCACATCCCACAAGATCCAATAGGTGGACTGAGTAGCTTATGGGATCTTGCTCCCTATCCCTACGAAAATTCCCTTCTCATCTTCCTTCCAATTCCATTTCTGCTGGCGGTAGCACATAAAACGCTAAGGGAAGGTCACCCCGAAAATAAACCAGTGATGGGTATGAGTGAGCCTCAAAACTTACTACCCCAAGCGAGTCGAGCGTTGACGCCGAATCTCGCCACCGATTCTGATCGGGTGAAAGCCCCGACAGTCGGTGCCGGCTCCATGGATTTTGGGGGGAGCCAAGCTCACAAGAGTGTCTGGGAAGAGAATAGGAGAGTGAAGTTTCTGGAGTTGGGGAAGAAAATCGAGGATCTCCTGCACTTTGTCCTGCCAAGGAATAATGTCCACGGGGAGATAAAGCGCATGGTGAGTTCCATCCGAGCTGACTTTGATGAGATGGTGGACATGGAGGAGTCACTATCTGTAATTAGCTCGAAGACAGTTGAGGCGGAGACGCAGACCTCACCGCAGACATGTCCCACGGATGCAGGGGAGAAGCAGACCTCGCCCGGACGGGATGCCCGACAGGGGATGGATGGGTCGGGTGAGCGGAGGATGCATGAGTCGCCTTCCACCCCCTCCTACAGAAGGGAGGAGGGCGCGTTGTTGCGTCAAAGGAGTCCTGCCAGAGCACCGGAGGCTCCTGAGGTGACCGGTGAGAGGCCCGGAAGTGTGCGACCGGAGGACCCGTGGGAAGTTGTTCAAAAGGGGAAGAAAAAGAAGAAGAAGAAAAAACCGGCCAATGAGGCGTCGCAGGATGCTAAACTGAAGCGTCCGCGTCATAGACCCACCCGCACAGATGCTCTCCTCGTCAAGGTGGACGGGCAGAAATCGTCGTACGCGGATATTCTTCGCCGAATGAAGAGCGACTCTTCCTTACAAAGTGTCGGTACCTGTGTCAAGCGGATCAGGAGAACTGGAGCTGGAGACCTATTACTGGAGCTGGAGAGGTCGGCTGGCGGGAAGGTAGATGAATTGAGGGGCTCCATATCACACAAACTGGGAGATGCCGCAACAGTTACCGCACTGAGGGAGGAAACCACTGTGGAGCTGCGTGACCTCGATGAGCTCGCAACCAGGGAGGAGATCTGCGCCGCGCTGGAAAAGCAGCTAGAGACAAAGCTTGACCAGACAGCGGTGAAAGCACTACGGCCCAGCTTCAGAGGTACGCAGGTGGCGGTGGTCTGCCTACCAACGGCTCTGGCGAAGAGGGCTGCATCGATCGGGAAAATTCGAATTGGCTGGGTGATAAGTCATATTCGAATTAAGGCTACGCCGTTAAGATGCTACCGATGCTGGGACTTCGGTCACCGTGCCAGTTCCTGCAAGGGGCCTGACCGAACCAAGCTTTGCCGCAAGTGTGGCGAAGAGGGTCATGTGGCGAAGACTTGCGAAAAGGACCCGCACTGCTTGTTATGCTCTGCGAAGTTTGAATCCAGCCACACTTCTGGCGGCCCGAAGTGCCCGGTTTATCAGAGGGCACTCCAGACGAAGAACCGGCAGGAAAAATGAGGTTACTCCAATTGAACCTCAACCACTGTGAGGCAGCACAGGACCTGCTGCAACAAACGGTGAGAGACCTTAAGATCGATGTGGCGATTCTTTGCGAGCAGTACACAAACATGGAGGACCCTACTTGGTTTTCAGACAGGTCAGGTCGAGCCGCGATATGGACTTACGGTTTGCGACAGGTCCGGGAGGTCATAACTGTACCATCGACCGGCTTTACCAGGGTTAAGGCAGATGGCATATACATTTACAGTGTATATGCACCCCCTAGTCTCTCAATACACGAATTCGAAGCGTTGCTGAACAGTCTGGTGGCCGATGCACGAGGACGGAGACCCCTTATCATCGCTGGCGATTTCAACGCATGGGCTACAGCGTGGGGCAGCAGGGTAACGAACCGAAGAGGAGAGGCCCTTCTAGACCATCTAGCCTCACTGGACGTCGTCCTAGCAAATACCGGGAACTCTCCAACCTTCTCCCGAAATGGCGTTAGCTCCATAGTTGACTTGACATTCGTGAGCGAGTGCATTGCTCGCTCGGGTCTAACCTGGGTTGTGAGCGACCAATACACGCATAGTGACCATCATGCTATTCTCATTGAGATGGGTAAACCCGAGAATCGTCGGACACTGCACCAGCCTAGTCGCAAGTGGAGCACGAAAAAACTGGACACGGAGGCCCTCGTCGCCATGATGGAAGATGTGACCATATCTGAAGGACCACCGGAAGAGCAGGCAGAGGAACTCATGACGCATGTTGTCAATGCATGCGATGCGTCTATGCCGAGGTGCTCACCAAGCGACCGCCGACCACCGGTTTACTGGTGGAACGAAGAAATTGCTCAACTGCGCAGGAAATGCATCAAGAGCAGACGTCTGTGCCAAAGAGCAAGGAGCCGGCCCGACTCTGAGAGGTTGCGCGAACAACACCGAAATGATCGGAACGCCTTGAAAAAGGCCATCAAAGCGAGCAAACGTCTCTGCTGGCGTGAGCTGTGTCGAGAGGTTGATGAGGACCCATGGGGCAGGCCGTACAAAATCGTTATGACCAAGCTGAATGGCGCGGTCAACATGTCCCCGACCTGTCCAAACCTATTGCAGAACATCGTGGCCACTCTCTTCCCGATCCAGACGGAGACGAACCACGCAGCTCCGATACATCGACCCACGGACGTGCCCCCAGTCAGCCCAGATGAACTTCGGAATGCTTGCCGCCGGATCCGGGACACTAAAGCTCCGGGTCCGGACGGAATACCAAATGCGGCTCTGAAGGTTGCCATCGAAGCTCGCCCAGACCTCTTCTTGGGCGTTCTAGACAGATGTCTGAGGGAAGGTTCCTTCCCGCGCTGCTGGAAACGACAACGGCTAGTGCTCTTGCCTAAGGGCAAGAAACCACCATGCGATCCGTCATCTTACCGCCCGATTTGCCTGTTGGACACAGCAGGTAAAATCCTGGAGCGAATCGTTTGCAGCAGACTTGAGACCTTCGTCGAATGCAACAGCGGTCTTTCCGATAATCAGTTCGGTTTCCGAAAGGCGCGCTCAACAGTGGAGGCAATTGGTAAAGTGGTGAGCACTGCTAGAGATGCCATATCAGGAGCACGCTGGAGAAGGGGCACTAAGAAGTACTGCGCCGTCGTGACCTTGGATATTAAAAACGCCTTCAACTCAGCGAGGTGGAGCTGCATTCTAAATGCCCTTCATCTCTTGGAAGTCCCAGTGTACATCAGGACAATCATCAGCGACTACTTCAAAGATCGAGTCCTGTTGTACTACACAGATGACGGTCCGAGGAGCTATGACGTGACGGGTGGTGTTCCACAGGGGTCGGTTCTGGGTCCCTTACTTTGGAACATCATGTACGATGCGGTACTGAGATTGGAGTTACCACATGGCGCGGAGACCATTGGCTTCGCTGACGACGTGGCGCTCGTCGTAGTGGACAAGCATCTGGAGGACGTTACCCGCGTGGCCAACCGCTCCATCGCGATAATTCGCCGGTGGCTGTCTTTGGTCGGGCTGGTCCTGGCCGATCACAAAACTGAGGTAGTGCTGATTACCAGCAGGAAGACACGGGAGACCATCACCCTCAGAGTGGGGAGACACGAGATCCAGTCCGGGCCACACCTGCGGTACCTCGGCGTATGGATTGACGCGCGTCTTCATTTTGACGAACATCTTCGACTCGTTAGCCAGAAAGCGGATGGTGTGATCTCTGCCCTGTCGCGCATTATGCCGAACACCGGTGGCCCCAGGCAAAGCAGGCGGAAGCTACTCGCGACCGTGGTTAGCTCGACCCTGCTGTATGCAGCGCCCATTTGGGCCAGCACCCTGGCAACAGCAGCATACGCCAGGAGAACCATATCCGTCTACCGTCGGAGTGCTCTGAGAGTGGTCTGTGCGTACCGCACGGTGTCATATGACGCCGTATGCGTAGTAGCAGGAATGACGCCTATAGAGCTTCTGGCGGACGAGCGCCGACGGATCTACTACCGGGGAAGACACGGCTCGCGAACAGAAGCCCTCGCTGCGCTGAAAGAAGAGAAGATGGAAACGATGAGACAGTGGCAAAACCGCTGGGACGCAACGCTGAACGGCAGGTGTACCCACCGTCTAATCCCACGGATCAGCGAGTGGGCGTCGAGGGTTCACGGAGAAGTGGACTTCTTCGTGACTCAGTTGCTGACGGGGCATGGATGCTTCAGAGCGTACCTGCACCGATTTAAGCTCGATGACGACCCGACGTGTCCAGCTTGCCCAGGACAGGAGGAGGATGTGGAGCACGTGATGTACAACTGCCCGCGGTTTATAGGAGAACGGAACCAGCTGCAGGAAATCCTGCAACAGCGCCTGACACCGGAGAACACCATCCCATTGATGATGTCCACGGAAGACAGATGGGCCGCAATTGCGACGTACGCTGCCCGGGTCATGCGACGCCTCAGAACTGAAGAGCGTGCGAGAAGTGGAAGCCAATAAAGGCTTAAAGGAGGAGGGCTAGAATAGCCCCACCACCCCACCTAACGAAGTAATGCCTGACGGCGGTTCCGTAGGTGGGGCGAAGGAGGACGTAGGGTTTTAGTGGGTATTATCTACGGATGAGTCCCACACTCATCGGCCCGGATATGTGAGTCTGGGCCGATGGTGCGTAAATGCATTTCCCCCGTCGTTAAAAAAAAAAAAAAAAAAAACACACATACATACACACATACATACACACATACATATACACATACACACATACATACACACATACATACACACATACATATACACATACACACATACATACACACATACATACACACATACATATACACATACACACATACATACACACATACACACATACATAGACACATACATACACACACATACACACACATACATACACACACATACATACACACATACATACATACACACATACATACATACACACATACATACATACACACATACATACATACACACATACATACATACACTCATACATACATACACTCATACATAGATACACACATACATAGATACACACATACATAGATACACACATACATAGATACACACATACATAGATACACACATACATAGATACACACATACATAGATACACACATACATAGATACACACATACATAGATACACACATACATAGATACACACATACATAGATACACACATACATAGATACACACATACATAGATACACACATACATAGATACACACATACATAGATACACACATACATAGATACACACATACATAGATACACACATACATAGATACACACATACATAGATACACACATACATAGATACACACATACATAGATACACACATACATAGATACACACATACATAGATACACACATACATAGATACACACATACATAGATACACACATACATAGATACACACATACATAGATACACACATACATAGATACACACATACATAGATACACACATACATAGATACACACATACATAGATACACACATACATAGATACACACATACATAGATACACACATACATAGATACACACATACATAGATACACACATACATAGATACACACATACATAGATACACACATACATAGATACACACATACATAGATACACACATACATAGATACACACATACATAGATACACACATACATAGATACACACATACATAGATACACACATACATAGATACACACATACATAGATACACACATACATAGATACACACATACATAGATACACACATACATAGATACACACATACATAGATACACACATACATAGATACACACATACATAGATACACACATACATAGATACACACATACATAGATACACACATACATAGATACACACATACATAGATACACACATACATAGATACACACATACATACATACACACATACATACATACACACATACATACAATACACACACATACCAACATCGCCCGGGCAGTAAACTTTGCACGTCGTTTCAAAATGCGCTAACTAATCAAAAGAAACAATGGAGCTAAAATTCCTGCAAATAAACCTAGGGAAAGGCAGGCAGGCACAAGACCTACTCCTGCAAACGGTACAAGAAAAAAGAATCGATATAGCCATAATATCGGAACAATACAGGAAGCCAGTCTCAGGAACATGGTACCAGGATCTATCAGGCAAATCAGCTCTCTACGTCGCCACCCAGATCTGAAAATTCGAAGGGTGGAAGAAAAGAACAAGGGCTTAGTATGGATCGAAGTAGGGTCCCTTCGAATTTATAGCTGCTACTTCTCACCGAATGACCCCTTTCATACATTCGAAACAGAAGTGCACAACCTAGAAGATGACATTCGGACCGCTACTGGAGAAGTCTTAATAGCCGGGGACTTCAACGCGAAATCCTCGGAGTGGGAGTCATCAAGAAGCGACAGAAGAGGGTCTCTTGTCACAGATATGGTAGCTAGGAGAAACCTCGTGGTGCTGAACAACGGAGGAGTAGCAACCTACGAGAGATACAACTCGAGATCAGTCATAGACCTGACTCTGTCCTCAAGGAAAACTGCGGGACAAATACACGACTGGACGGTTCTGGAAGACGTCTCTCTCAGTGACCATAATTATATAGAGTTCGGCATACAAAATATAACGCAGAGAATTAAAGTACGGGAAAAGAAGCTGAAACCCTCATGGAACGTGAAAAAACTAGACCAGAAAGCTCTAGAAGAGTTTCTGAAGGAACAAGCGACCCTGGACGAACTAAACTGGACAGAAGGCCCAGGAAACAAACTACTGGGTCTAACAATTAAAACAGTCAAGGAGGCGTGCAACCGATCTATGCCAAAGAGATCAAATACCAACCCCACTCGGAAGCCAATGTACTGATGGACGGACGAAATCTCAGAACTGAGAGAAAAATGTAAAAAAACGAGACGTCAGTACACGCGCTCCAAAGGATCGCAGACATTAAGAGAGGCTCTTCGACTATGCAGACAGGAACTAAAACACGCCATCAACAATAGTAAAAACCACTGCTGGACGGAGCTACTAAAGGAAATAGACAACGACCCATGGGGCAAACCATACCAAATTGTGACAAAAAAACTAAATTGCAGGCGGAAATCACCCGGATTGGATGATCCTACATGGGTAATCCAAATCATAAAGAATTTGTTTCCATCGCATCAGAAACCATCGATTGAACAATGCCAGCCCTGCAAAATTACAGAAGACCAAATGTTTTCCCCAGAAGAGCAACAGAAAGTATGCAGTACTCTTAAGAACAAAAAGGCCCCAGGACTCGACGGGGTACACAATGAAATTCTGAAGACAGTGGCAAAGGTCCATCCCCAACTTCTTCTGAAAGCTTATAATAGATGCTTGAAGGAAAACGTTTTTCCGAGTGTATGGAAAAAGCAGAAACTTGCTCTCTTCTTAAAAGGCAGCAAACCACAACACGAGCCCACATCTTACAGACCAATCTGTCTACTAGACACGATGGGAAAGGTATTTGAGGGCCTGATTCTGCAAAGACTACAGACATGGCTAGAGGAAACACACGGTCTGTCGGAAATGCAATATGGCTTCCGAAAATGTAGATCGACAGTCGACGCTATCAAAACAGTCGTAGAAAAGGCAAGAGAAGCTCCCTCTTTAGGGAGCAAAAAAAGAATTCTGTGCCCTCGTAACGCTCGACATCAGGAACGCCTTTAACTCGGCCAAATGGGAGGAGATTATCAAGGCTCTGATAGAGAAGAACACCCCAGAGTACCTCATCAGTATGATAGGGAGCTACCTAAGCGACCGAAAGACAATTTACGAAGGTGAAGGAGAACCTATTGAAATTGAGATGACCTGTGGTGTCCCTCAAGGTTCAAAACTTGGTCCTGTCTTATGGAATATTATGTACGACAGTCTACTGGGCATAAAACTCCCGCAAAATGTCTCAATACTAGGATTCGCAGACGATGCAATAATAGTGGCAACGGCGGAAACATCGGCCCTACTAGAGGTCATCGTAAACGACACCCTGAGAAGAGTGATGAAATGGCTGATGTCCAAAGGGCTGGAAGTGGCAGCCCATAAAACGGAAGCTTTGCTTATCACCGAAAGACGTTCCTACTCCAACCCAACATTCCTAATAGGCAAGGAAAAAATACAATGCGGCAAGAGCCTTCGCTACCTAGGAATGGAAATTGACAGGAAGCTAAGTTTTGGACCACACATTAGTGAGACGACGGAAAAAGCCCTAAAAATAGCAGCAACGCTTTCCAGATTGATGCCGAACACCAGGGGCCCCAGCGACAAGACGAGACGAATTTTAATGAGTGTGATGCACTCGAAAATGCTCTATGCAGCACCGATCTGGGCAGAAGCTCTTCAAAACAATAATCTGAGAAGGAAAATGCAGTCTGTCCAGAGGAAAGGAGCTCTACGTATAACATCGGCCTATAGAACTGTATCCGGAAGTGCTGTTCTTCTGCTGGCGAACGTCCCTCCTATTGACCTGCTTGCTCTAGAAAGGAAAGAAGTTTACAACTACTCCCATGAGCAAGAAGGCAACGGAAGGCGAATGCAACAAGATAAGGATAGCGCAATTGAAAAAGCGAAAGAAAACGTGATGCACCGCTGGCAGAAACGTTGGGACAGAGAGGAGACCGGCAGATGGACTCATAGGCTCATCCCGAATATATCCAAATGGATAAGCCGCAAACACGGGTCATGACATACCACTTAACTCAGGCATTCACAGGGCATGGATGTTTTAAGGCCTACCTTAAAAGATTCGGCAAGACAGAAGACGCGGTATGCTTCTACTGCAGCCATGAAGTGGACGACGCCGAACATACGCTGTTCCATTGCCCGAGATGGGACACGCTAAGGCATCGCATGATATGGGAGGTCGGGTGTAATGTCTCACCAGAAAACATGGTCACACTTATGATCTGTAACAAGGCGAAGTGGACAGCAATAGAGAAATATATCACCGCCATTCTCAAGAAGAAGGAAGAAGACGAAAGAAACCAGTCATAGGTGAAACTGAATAACACCTCGAAGTAATACAGCTGGCACCATCCTGAAGTAATGCATAACTGCGGTTCCAGGGTGGATAACGCCAGGAACACAAAGGGTTTGTGGTTTTAGTGGGTAAAAATCTCACACTGTTGGGGAGTGCGGGCTCCTCATCGTCTTTTGAAGATTTCCACAGTTCCCCTCGTAAAAAAAACACACACATACATACACACATACATGCACACATACATGCACACATACATGCACACATACATGCACACATACATGCACACATACATGCACACATACATGCACACATACATGCACACATACATGCACACATACATGCACACATACATGCACACATACATGCACACATACATGCACACATACATGCACACATACATGCACACATACATGCACACATACATGCACACATACATGCACACATACATGCACACATACATGCACACATACATGCACACATACATGCACACATACATGCACACATACATGCACACATACATGCACACATACATGCACACATACATGCACACATACATGCACACATACATGCACACATACATGCACACATACATGCACACATACATGCACACATACATGCACACATACATGCACACATGCATACACACATGCATACACACATGCATACACACATGCATACACACATGCATACACACATGCATACACACATGCATACACACATACATACACACATACATACATACACATTCTCATACATGAATGCTCACTCTCACGTTCACAGATAACACAAACACACACTTGCCCTACATAGTATACATGCCTACATTTATATGAAGAACATATAATTAGTTACACCTAGTAAACATGCACAGATATACATATACATAAAATTAACCAGTTATACAATTTCTTTTTTAAATAGAAACGCATTGTGGATTTTTAAAGTTTGCTCTTTAAACATTTAGATTTGTTCCCCACCCACTCTCTCCACTTCACTTAACTTCATCTCTGACATCTTTTTATTTTGCATTTGTGATCGTTTCTCCCAACTCTTGAAGGGGAGTATAGTCTTTTCGTTACTTCTGATCATGCAGGTGACTTACTGTACGCCTTGAAGAGGCAGCACAATCTGGCTTTTTTCTTCGCACAATGAGGGCCTCTATAGGTTTTGGTGGATTTGAACTACTCGAAGATCCCTTATTTATGAATGATTGCTTTCTTTTGAATTTTTTCTAACTCCTTAATCTGACCTAATCTGTATGAGTCCCATCCAGCTGATGCGTATTCAAGAATCGGCCTAACTAAAGATGTGTATCCTATTTTCCACTCTCCATGTTCCCTTTTTTAAGTGTTCTCATTACAAAGGGTAGTGACTTCCACGCTTTTCGGGCAATAGAAGTAACGCGTTCCCCCCATCCCAAGTCTTGGCATAATATGACACCCAGATACTTACAACACGATACTTGTGGAATGAATACGCGTCCCATTTGGTATGCTAAAGAAACCTTCTTTGCTGATTTCGAAAAGCTTAGTGATTTACTTTTTACGGCATTTATCTTCATTTCATTAATGGTAGCCCAGGAATGGATGTTATTAAGATCGTTTTCAAGTGTGAGAATATCTTCATCCGAATTTATTCGCCGGTAAATTATGCAGTCGTCCGCGAATAAGCGCATTACTGACTTAATACAAGATGGCAGATCGTTGATGAAAGGCAGAAACAACAGCGGTCAACTGATAACTTGATAACTTGATATGATGTAAAATAGATAAATACACTGGTGTGTGTAAAACTTGCAACACTTAGAAGGGATGGTCGGAATCTTTTAAAAATCGATGGTTGTATCCATTGTACTTATTGAGTGTATCCATTAGAAGTGATTAAATTTGCGTAGAGGTGGCGTGCACGTTGACCTAGCAGCGCCCTCTTTTGTGTGACAGTTCAGGCCAGTTTTACGCCACACTCAGTCGGTGCAGAGCCGTCAAACGACGTTGAAACGTGCAAGCTAGGGCCGGTAAACCTCGTCGACGCCAAAGGACACAATATCAGCATCTGAGTGAGTTCGAACGGAGCAGAATGATCGCTCTTCAAAAAGCGGGTTTGTCATACCGTGACAAAATATTCCGTCCCGTGAAATAAAAAATGTTCGCAACAGCAACTGATCCACGAATTTCGGCTATTGCTCTTAGCCTTGCCGACTTGGGGAAGTCGAGAGTCGAGTTTCTTCCACGAGGGCATACAGTGTGGTTCAGGAGGAATGGTAAATATCGTTTAAATGAAACATGTTAAAAAACCATGTATAAATGATGCAGCACAGTAGTAGACTTGGACAACCAATCGCAATTAACAGTTGAAAAAATTCAATGTAAAGTACTTGGAACATCAACACACTACTGTTGATCATCGTTAAATACGCCCATCGCAACTGGTGTACAACACGAAAACTGCACTGGGTTGAATATCACCATCTGTATCTCTGTTCTGATTGAGGATTGAACATATGTTTTAGGAAGTTTTTATTGCAATTCGTCTATGCCACCACCTCCTAAAATATTTACCCTTCCTCCTGAATCCCTCAGTAAAGAACGATTGTTTGAATAGCTATATTCTACATTGAGTCTAGAATACGTGCACGCATAGAAAAGCTACGTTGATGTACAGAAGCAAAAAAGGACTATCTCAGCATTTGCTCGAAAGATCAGGGAAACTGGAAGAAACACCTGATCGAGATGGGTGGGCTCATTTACTCAAAAGAGCAATAATTGATAAAAGGCATTTTAGTAATGTTCAATTAAGCAGTACAAATGGTAATAAATACATGAAATATAATTATTGAACTCAATATTGTTTTCTTTTGTGATTCTCACTATAGAATCTAATTGTGTAGAAACTGTTGAGCAGCAGAAAATGTTTTACGTGGCACTTAAACTTGTGTATCAATTTTAAACGTTTAATGTTATCTCGACTTATTTTGTCAAATAATTCACATGCATTGTGCATTTTTCTAGTGAGCTATTGACATTTGATGAATAACATTACTATGTCGAGAGTTATGGTTACAAACATCTGCTTTGGTTGAAAATGACTTGGACAGAAAACTAGCGTGTTTGAATCCCACTTGTGATGGGCGCTTACTCTTGTCTCTTGTGGCATGATAGACACTACTCCTCACCATGCATTTTCTTTCCATTTTTCCATGACCTGTCCCGGTGTCGTAGGTTCATCATATACGTACACGTTGCACATGCACAGCGCCTCTCTTGTCTCTTATGCCGCATGCAACTAGTGGGACCGGTGGGACCACTCGCCAGGCAGCACTTCCGGGGTTCTGGGCGACAGTTGGCGCTATCTAGGAGTGATCATGTGACCTTCGCAATGTATCTGAAGTATCTCCTGCAGGAGAGAATATTGATTAAATACTGATTATACTATGAACTAGAATCATCACTAATTGACTGTCTTCATCTTCATATCAGTTGAATACATCTTTTAATGTTATCTTTGTATGTATTCCACAATTTTAGTATTTTATTGTACTACATTTACTAAGTAAAAGGCTAGTACAATGGAGTACTACAATACTATGCCTAATATAGTGTAAATCACACGTATTGAAGAACTGCAGTATAAACAGTCTTCATTGATGATCAGAAATGGCCCAACGTTAAGGTGGCGTTGTACACAATCAGGTGGTCCAAAAATGCACTTGTGGTCTCATGAAACGCAGAAGTTAAAACAATAATATTTATAATAATTAATATCATCTTTCACTTTTGTATAGACCCCTTTATTGATAGATGGATTAGGTGAAATGATATTGAAAAAAATTAAAACGAAACATTTCTATAAATACGTTAAAGTTGTCAAAATTGGATAAGATAAATATGGGAATGGGTGATTCAAAAATATGCGTTTGGGCTCATTAAGTGTGACGTTTAATTCCCCACAAGTTCCAATATAACCATGTTTTCGATAATGGGAGTCATTTACGTGTTAGAACCGTCAAAACCGTAAAAATTCCCCTTTTGGGGATACATTTTTCTCCCTACCACTTACGCACAGCACCGCTGAGGCGGAAAACCTAGGATAGTCATATTGGGCCACAAATAAAGCGATTAAAACAACAAAACCTTTTGTAGCAAATTATTTCCGATTTGTGTTTTAAGCCTACCAGGTTAGAAGTCCGCTTGTGAAACACATCCGGAGTATATAGATCGAGAGCCAGCAAGAAAATCCACGTATAAGCTCAAAGCTAAAACTGTTCGATAAGTTAGCCAGTGTTATGAGGAACGACGGATCCCCAAATATTTGCGGCCTGTAGGTGTCGGCTTTGCGCAGCATAATTTTTTGAATGTGTTGGAAAAAACTCTGCCATCGAGGAATGAGTACACAGCTAATTCTTTTTGTATATTGTTCGTTAATTAGCCAAAGTGTGAAGAAGTTGTATGCCATACCGAGGGCGTCTCAAACTGTGCGCCAAATTTAAATCAATGTGTCATGTTTAATACCCTCTTATATTACGAGCTCAAAGCTGTTTTTTTAGTCGAATGACAGAAAATTCTTTTTAATATCCGATTATGACCACGCGTTGCGGCGTATCTAAGTAGCCACCATACTGGTTCAAAGAAGTCCAATTTGTCACTAATCCATGTACTTATGTATCATAGGTATAAGTATGGCGGAACATTTGTAGGACTCCCCGTGATTCATTGTGATAAATAGATGTAATGCCCAACTGATAAGGCGTTATTAAATGGTCGACATACTAAACTATTTTTTTAATACTAGTAATATCATTGGTAAGTACTGGATATAATTGTATAATCTTAACATCAATCACAAATTGGAGAGAATAGTTGATTTGGAACGTTTTGTGACAAATTAGCATAAAATATCATTTATTGAAATAAATAAAATTCAGTACTTTTAGATAGTTACGTTGACGATATGAAAAAGTTAAACAATCAACAAAAATGGTAAACTGAACTGAGAGAATAATTTTGTTTTTTATAAGAGTCTATAACACTGAAGTGAAAAAGGATCACATTCCTTAAGAAAGAGTCTAACATCTAGAGCTAGAAAGAAACGAATAAGTTAAAGAAGGAACATATTCCAAGAATAGGTTACCTGTTCAACTCAAATTTTCAATATTGCAAGAAGTTGCCATGCTGGTGGCGCTAGTGAGCGTATTTGTAACGTAACTGCACAAGTGCAGATTCAGGTTCATTGTCCCTAAGGGGGCGTGCTAAGAAGTTGTAGGAGGTTAAGGAATGGTAAATTTTAGTCTGATGTAGAAGGAATAGTTTTTGATCACTTGCAAAAACATGCCCTTACCATTTTTCCCTGTAGAAGAAATGTTTTACCTAAGACAACTCTGGTTCCAAGTTTTAAATATATTTATTAGTAAAATACAATGCTTACTTTTATGTGTATCGTAAGGGCGAGAGAAAGAAAGACCAAATGTCGTTTCTTCACTATTGCAAGTCGCATTCCTGTAGAAATGAAAGAGATTTATGAATTTAATGATGCCTTCGTGGGGGGGGGGGGGGGGGGCGAAAGGAACGCTATGCAGAATTCTGTGAACTTTTGAGTATGATGAATACGTTCAAGCAAGTAAGTTAGTAGAACCCTCGTAGGTGGACATAGTTTCACGCGATGTGATCGTACCTTTGGCACCTTCATGCGTGAAGTCGGGCGACATGAAGGCGTTTATTCCTCTTACCAAAGGCAATGATTGAAAGTCCCAAAAGACTGAACCCACTTGTACTTACTTATATCCCTGATGAGTACCGTCCTATTTATGAAGATAGTCTTTTCTGGCCAACACATAATCGTCAATAAGCCAACAACGTGAATGATTTGAACGATGAGTAATATTTGTTGAAAAACATTATTCATTTTATATTTTGAACATAATATTGAACTAACAAATGCTTTCTCTGTATAAACTACCAGTTTTGTTTGTAAACCCACTCAAGGTTAATGTAATATACCTCTTACCCTACATAACATAAATAAATCTAATCTATATTTTCGAAATATAACTAAATATAATTAGTAAAAGTATTTAATAATGCTAAAAGTCAACATAAATGCATCTTTATTATATTCACAATTTTTTTTAAACAAACAAATAAACACTTTATTCCTCCCCGTACGGACACGATGTTGATATGGCACACACGTATTTGTATTTCAGACGTTAAACATGTCTCAAAAACGTAAGAATGCCAAGGGTACCTGTTATACGTCACACTCATAAAACGTTTACATCTTTAGAGATTAATGTTTTCACGTTCGAGACACCCAGTCGGTATGGCACTTACAGACTAGCATTAATAGACATTTAAATCAATTGAAAAATATTTTCTCGGGTGTGTATCTATGAGACATGGATAAGTGAAAAAATGACATCTTTGAATAAGTATGACTGGTACTTAACGACGTCTAAACAGTATAGCATGAGCATAATCGGCGATAAAATTGTTTTTCTATACTTGGACAAAAAAATTAGCTTTGAACTCCAAATCCAACTGGACATAAAAAAATGACACGTTGAATTCAGTACGGCAGACAGTTCGAGACGCCGCTTTGATACGGCATACAACGCCATTAAACTTAGGCTTTCTAATAAGCAATATAGCAGAAGAATTAGCTATATACTCATTCCCCACGAGCATAGATTTTTCGGAATATTTAAAAACTTGCGCGGTGCAACGTCGACCTCTACAAGGCAACATACTTGCGTTATCTTGTTCCTCAGAACACTGGCTAACTTCTCAAAAAGTTTTAACTTTGAGATTATCAATTGTGGATTTTCTTGCTGCTTTCCGGTGTAATGAGGGGCAGCTTCTTACGTCATATGTTGCAAACGGCCAATTTCATAGAACACGGTGGCCGATCTTGGATGACGAACATGGAAAGCTTGAAAGTAAAAATTGACCCAGGTCAAAATACAGCGAACTATATTTTAGAAAATTTAAAACAAAAATTAACGAAGATAACTACAATAATGATGATTGAGATTTTTTCCTGAAGGAAATCGTTTCTTGAGATTTTGAAATAATGAAAATTAATATCTGAATTTTTATGTATTGCCAAAGCAAATCAACTTTTCACTTTCTCAACATACTTCGTAGGAAGAGAAAATATTGTAATAGTGAAACCGGAAATCGGCCAACATTCGACAGAAAACTTCTGGGCGGTAGTTACGAAAACCTGGATACTTCGCCTTCTTACAGATAATAAATTACCACGTTGTCTAGTCTGAATCAATGTTTTGTTAAAACTCTTCACAAGAAGACATATGTCCGCATGTCCATAAGAGTTCTCCACGAAAAACATTTCTCAATCGATTTGAACGAATTAGTGGGCCTGCGAGAATATCATAACAGAGACACCGACAGACGGACGGAGATTCTTGCCGACAGACGGACGGACGGAGATTCTGGCCGACAGACGGACGGACGGAGATTCTGGCCGACAGACGGACGGACGGAGATTCTGGCCGACAGACGGACGGACGGACGGAGATTCTGGCCGACAGACGGACGGACGGAGATTCTGGCCGACAGACGGACGGACGGACGGAGATTCTGGCCGACAGACGGACGGACGGAGATTCTGGCCGACAGACAGACGGACGGACGGACGGACGGATGGAGATTCTGGCCAACAGACGGCCGGACGGCCGGAGATTCTGGCCGACAGCCAGACGGACGGACGGAGATTCTGGCCGACAGCCTGACGGCCGGCCGGAGATTCTGGCCGACAGCCTGACGGCCGGCCGGAGATTTTGGCCGACAGCCAGACGGCCGGCCGGAGATTCTGGCCGACAGCCAGACGGACGGACGGACGGAGATTCTGGCCGACAGCCAGACGGACGGAGATTCTGGCCGATAGACAGACGGCCGGCCGGAGATTCTGGCCGACAGCCAGACGGCCGGCCGGAGATTCTGGCCGACAGCCAGACGGCCGGCCGGAGATTCTGGCCGACAGCCTGACGGCCGGCCGGAGATTCTGGCCGACAGCCAGACGGCCGGCCGGAGATTCTGGCCGACAGCCAGACGGCCGGCCGGAGATTCTGGCCGACAGCCAGACGGACGGACGGAGATTCTGGCCGACAGCCAGACGGACGAAGATTCTGGCCGACAGACAGACGGACGGACGGACGGAGATTCTGGCCGACAGACGGACAGACAGACGGACGGAGATTCTGGCCGAGAGACGGACGGACGGACGGACGGACGGAGTTCTGGCCGACTCACTACGAGATTGTGACTGAAAACGAGATTGTGACTGAGAACGGGATTGTGACTGAGAACGGGATTGTGACTGAGAACGGGATTGTGACTGAGAACGGGATTGTGACTGAGAACGGGATTGTGACTGAGAACGGGATTGTGACTGAGAACGGGATTGTGACTGAGAACGGGATTGTGACTGAGAACGGGATTGTGACTGAGAACGGGATTGTGACTGAGAACGGGATTGTGACTGAGAACGGGATTGTGACTGAGAACGGGATTGTGACTGAGAACGGGATTGTGACTGAGAACGGGATTGTGACTGAGAACGGGATTGTGACTGAGAACGGGATTGTGACTGAGAACGGGATTGTGACTGAGAACGGGATTGTGACTGAGAACGGGATTCTTATTTACTCTTCTAAGTGTGTTACTTTTTACTTTTACTTACGTTTACTTCTTTTAAGTATGTGACAGACCGACGGACGCGAGACCGACGGACGCGAGACCGACGGACGCGAGACCGACGGACGCGAGACCGACGGACGCGAGACCGACGGACGCGAGACCGACGGACGCGAGACCGACGGACGCGAGACCGACGGACGCGAGACCGACGGACGCGAGACCGACGGACGCGAGACCGACGGACGCGAGACCGACGGACGCGAGACCGACGGACGCGAGACCGACGGACGCGAGACCGACGGACGCGAGACCGACGGACGCGAGACCGACGGACGCGAGACCGACGGACGCGAGACCGACGGACGCGAGACCGACGGACGCGAGACCGACGGACGCGAGACCGACGGACGCGAGACCGACGGACGCGAGACCGACGGACGCGAGACCGACGGACGCGAGACCGACGGACGCGAGACCGACGGACGCGAGACCGACGGACGCGAGACCGACGGACGCGAGACCGACGGACGCGAGACCGACGGACGCGAGACCGACGGACGCGAGACCGACGGACGCGAGACCGACGGACGCGAGACCGACGGACGCGAGACCGACGGACGCGAGACCGACGGACGCGAGACCGACGGACGCGAGACCGACGGACGCGAGACCGACGGACGCGAGACCGACGGACGCGAGACCGACGGACGCGAGACCGACGGACGCGAGACCGACGGACGCGAGACCGACGAATTGATGCCAACTTTATTTTTTATTTGCAAATATTTTGTTTTGCAAAAGTACAATACTGATGACAGATATTTTCTTAAATGAAATCAGCTATAACAAATTAAATCATTAATGTATGAAATTTGCGAACTTTGTTTTATTCAATTAATTTTCTCAAAAAACTACTGAAATTTTATCTGATATTTTCACCCCGACACAGCAAAGGAAAGTTAAGAAATGTTCAAGGTCTCAATTTTGTTTATTCTATAAAGTTTTGAAATTGGCAAAAGTTAGAAATGAAGCGAGAATGTATGTTTTATTGTGGCTATTTATACTAACATTCATGAAGCGAATTAGCATATTGGGTGTTAATGTGATGTTCTATGTATATGATATTACTTTATTTGCAGTAATTGCTCAAATTGAAGATTCTGTAAATAATTTAGAGGATGCTGTTAAATCTTTGAGAATTTCGCAAAGAGGTATATTCTGTAAGAAAAGGAGAAATGTAAGTTTGTTGTATTTAGTAACAGATACTGCCAATAGTTTTTTTAATTATCTGAATGATTATTTCATCATAAACTTCAGTTTTTCTAGAGAGAGTAGGACTCTGGGTCATTTACCGGAGTGGAAAGAGCACACATGTGGTCTTACTGAAACATGTGATCTCACGGAATGTGTAATTTGTATAATACATTATGTAGAGCAGACCCCTGTGCCCTTTTGCTCATATACAGAACATAGATTCATTTTCGGATTTTTTACGGACGCTTTTTGTTAGATAGCTGAGCAAAAAATACTTGGATGAGTTAGAGATACAACAATCTTAATAATTGCGAATTGCAATAGGCTACAATACGTCTGCATCGACAGCTTATTTTTTTCAGAATCGGATAATCTCTAGAAGACACAAGATATACTTTTACCTATGAGTCACTTTACCCGATGATTTCAATTTAAAAACAAATATGCACTTAATATTAATCGTGTTCCCAAAACCTTATATATAAAGGTTTTTCTCCATTTGTTGAAATTGTCAGTTTGTGGCTCTAGCGTTAAGAATGAATGTTGATTGTGCTCCTGGATATATATGATGATTGTCATCTGAATATGATTTCGTGCAGTTTAGTGAATTGGATATTGATTTTGATATTGGTATGGAAACTACAAATTCTCGTCGACTAAATATTTTTAATTTTTGGTCTTTTTCTTCGGTTCTCGGATGTTTATGCTGTTTATTTACATCGTTGGTTAACAGAATGATCTGAAGCT
This sequence comes from Gryllus longicercus, assembly GCA_038098605.1. NCBI lineage: Eukaryota > Metazoa > Arthropoda > Insecta > Orthoptera > Gryllidae > Gryllus > Gryllus longicercus. The sequence continues at coordinate 171,321 of JAZDUA010000104.1, forward strand.
TCCATATGTTTTTAGTATTTGGAGCATCAATAATAAATTAATCGTCTGTAAAGTTTTCATCTTTATTGCTGAAGCTTTAGATATCGCCGAACCAGCAAAAGTGATTACAAAATTGTGGTTGGTAGATGAGAGTACTAGTTTCTCTACGTAATAAAAATGGAACTGAAAATGAGTAGTATATTATTTTAGAAAAAATTAAACGAACTTTGCCAGATTTTCTAAATTATTGTTTTTATTCCTGCCCAATCTTGGTATTAATCAGTTAAATCAGCTGTTTTGAATGGTATGGGTTACCCATTTGGTAGCATGGTAGTAGGTAGTACGGTATGTTGTTATAAATAAGGATATGTACATTAAAAAATAATGCAGATTTTGAGAATCGTGGCAAAGGCAAGGAATATTTCTTACTGCTGTAAAACCTAATCGAAACCGTGGTTTCAAATTATCTAGAAAAACATTATTATTATTATTATTATTATTATTATTATTATTATTATTATTATTAATTTCTCTACATCATGACTAACCAGCTACCTAAGAAGCAGATCTAAGGGTTGTCGGTGCTTCTATAATACTTTGCGCCAAATATGGGCTGTTCCAAATAAAGCAAGTTCTTGCACTTTCCAGTCTTTTGAATGACCTAGAAGTTCAGTTAAGTTCTTACACAAATTTTGCGGAACAAATCCCAGAGCTCCGATGGCTATCGGTACGACCTGTGTTGTTAGGTCTCCCATTCGGCTGGTCGTGATTTTCAAACTCTTGTATTTAAGACGTTTCTCTGCCTCCTTGGTTACGACGTTTTGATTACAAAGCACAGCCACATCGACAAATAGACAATTTTTCTCCAAATCCCGGTTAACAATATCCGGTTTATTTACCTCTATCGTGCGATCCGTTTGAATTTGTTGGTCGTATAATATTGTATAGTGTCCAGCAGACGTCACCTGTTTTGGTGAGTGTTCGGAATATCATCAGGGGGCGGTACATATTTGCCTGTGGAGGTAACTATACACCCTGCAGTGTCTTTTCAATTATTCAATCTTTGCTAGAATTGGACAAGCTGAGATGATATGATCAATGGTTTCTACTTGTTCCTGGCAGATGCGACATTTTTGCGGCATCCGTTTCAGATGCGGAAAATTTTGAGAACCGCTTTATCATAATGTCGTGCTCCCAACGCCTGATCCTGAGCAGCTATTACAATTACTTCCGATTTTGGCTTCATTCTTCTCCTTTTAAGCCACATAAATGATTGATCTGTACATGTCTATTCTTTTTACTGTTCATGGTGTGGTTTGCATCTCCACAATTTCTTTAACATAATTTGTGTCGCACATTACATGTTCAGTAGCATCAGAAGTTCAGTGTCTGAGTTACTCTGCGTGTCTTGAATAGTTTTCTTCGCAGTGCTTCTTGCTACACAACAATGCATGTGTTTTCCATTCTTCGGTCAGATTTAATGACCTGGATTATTTGTGGGTAATCTTAAGGACTGACTACAGACTTTCCCCTCCCGGCTATTACATTGTACGAGGATTGTCAATTTGTCTGAGGCATGTTTCTCCTTCATTACGTGACACACAAAGTCTATGTATATCAGCTCGAGGGCGGGCGACAAGATGCATTGTGAGCAGTTTTCTGTTTTTTCCCTCCATGATTCTAATGTCTTGCTCAGTCCAGTCCAATAGTCTGAATCTGTACTCGAATACAGATACCGCTGAACTAGCAATTGCAGGTATTTTATTCTTGAAATTTAGGTCGGACTGCCGGACAAGTTTCACTTTTTTGTAACACTTCCTACGAACTCTCTCTTTCATTGTGTTGTTTGAGATGTTTTCATATTCTTCAGTGCCCAGATATTTGTAAGTTTTACCTGGCTCAAGATCTTGAATCACAGTTTGCATATGTACTTCAATGCTCTCTGACGTCACTTATCACCAAATTAATTTTTGCACATTTCTTAAGACCAAACTTCATGCAAATGTCATTGCTAAAGTCATTCACGACAGACAGCATTTAAGAGAGAATCGGTTCATTCATAGCAAATACTTTCAGATCATCTACGTAAAACAAATGTACTGGTCTTTCATCATCATTGAGTTTGGAAACAAAGTAAGTGTGCGAGAACTAGCTAGAAAGAGCGATCAAACTAATGCAAAACAGCGGAGAGGAGAGTGAATCTCGAATAATATTTTTGTTAATCTCAATACTTCATGTTTCTACCACTTCCTTTCTGCTGTATATTAGTTGTCAGGTACTTCACGACTTCATACTAGCCTTGCAAAACTCAAGTCTGGGATGAAATACATCTCCAGAGTCTTCAAAATACAATCGTGTGATACATTCTCAATGGCCTTCTGGTACTCAATGCAAGACATGCTTAAATTACGTTTTTGTTTCTTGACATAATTCAAGATGACTTTATTTAGTAGCAAGATTTCCTTACAGCCATCGAAACCTTCACGACATCCTTTTTGTTCAATTTGTAAATATTTTTGTAAATAGATGGTTCTTCTCTAGGTGTCTACATTTTGATAGCTATGGCGACAGTTATAACTTTGTGCATTACTGGCAGACAAGTGATTGGTCTGTAGTTCTTCTCCAAAGAGCTTTCTCCCGCTTTGGGTAGCAAACACGAGTTGTCGCGTGTGAGCCATTCCGAGAGTTCCTTTGGGTTTTCTAAAATGTTATTAACAGCCTTTGTTAATGAGAATGTAATACTGTTAATTTCTTAATCCAATAATTCTAGATCTTATCAATCCCTGGGGATTTTCAGTTTCCCGTGTTCTTAGTTACTTGGAAGAGGTCCTCTTTTGAGAAATCATAAACACGTTCCACTGTTTCCACAAGTTCATCGGCAGAATCAATTTCAGATTGAAGCCAAGATGAGACTTTTTTTGTAAGATCTGCTTTCCTCCCAGATTTCTGCCCAAAACGCTTCGACGTCATTTTGTGAAAGAGTATCAGCATTGCCATTCGGATTTTGAGTCAGATTGTAATAGATTTTCATCGCGTGTGTTTTAAACAACCGATTCTGCACAGAGAAATTTACTCTACGTTTGTAACGTCTAATGCGTTGAGTCAATGCTTGGATTTTCTCTTTTAGCTTTTCAGATTCTATTTGTCTTGTTGTATCATTTTCAATTTGGTATTTTTATTCAACATGGAATATTGTTCGTTGAACTTAAGAGATGTACGTGGATTTAGATGATGCCTCTGCAAAGAGTGATATTTCACGCCGAGGGCCGGCTATTTGTTTCATAATTCCTTTTCGTCCATGGGGATATGGGACTGTTTACTCTGATTGGCTCTTGCGTCGGTGTTTTCGGCTGGACCCAAACTATCTGAGATACCAGAGATGCAGTTGCATACACGATGTGATTGATTTCGGTAATATCTAGATCTCTGTCTGGGGTCTGTTCCACCTCATTTATAACAGTTTGCTGTCTGTATCACTCTATTATCTTAGCATTTTCGTATATTTTGTTCAACGGTGCACGATATTCAAATGGAAGTTTACGACCTCTTTCTATCTCACGAAGATTTCGCATCATGTCCTCATCGTTTGATTCGTTGTCAGATGAATTTTCAGCACTGACGGATGTTTCATTGGAAAGAGATAAACTTTCAACAAGACCATCGTTTTCTAGTTCTACATGTTCGTCATGAGGGTAGTTCGAAGAACATACTCCGCATTTCCCTAAATATCAGCAAGTTGTTATGCTGTGAAATTTTCACTCCTGAGTATGTATCGTCGTTGACAGGCAAACTTCTTTGAATCTAGGATAGAACTCATATCTGGTTTCCGTGTTCTCTCCATATCTTGAAAACGTCTATTTCCGAGCCCCAAGTTTTTGCTTTTGCATAATAAAATCACCACATTACCTCCTTCAATTCATCCCGTGTCCATCTCTGACGATGGCTTCGAGATACTGCCGACTCTGGGTATCTGGAACTAACATCCGTGGGATGGCAGAAGTCGACAAGGTGATATTAGTTCGGTAGCTCGGTAGTTTCTGAGCAGTTATACGTCATTGGCAGAACAAGTTGCGCTAAAATTCATTACATTTGCTGTTCAATCCAATTTGCTCATTGGTTATAACGGAAGTTTTGCAGAAAGAAAGTTCGTGTTTACAGACCTCACAAAACCCATGGGTTATTTCATGTCATCCGTTGCTGCGACCCACAGTGACCTCGAGACGTGCCCCCGCAATGCCCCGCAAGCGGTCCCTTCGATCGCTAGACGGCATTACTAACCCCTACATGGTTTTTACTGAGCACTGAAGGTAGCCTCCTTAGTTGGCTCCTGCAAGGTTCGGGCATCCATTCTCATCAGGAATCTCGGATATAAAAGGCTGCACATTTATGGTTGCGAAAATATAACTTGAAAGGAACATCACAGATTTATATCGCGCACGCGCAATGGTGTTCTTGTAGCGAATCGTTCGGGAAAGAGGCAGCGTTTCACATTAAGGAAATAAGACTCGTATCACCGTGAGTACTGTAGTGATTTTAGAAAAGTCCGCAGAGTGTTGCAAGATGGCAAGTTCCAGAATCCTGCACATCGACCCGATTTCTTCGCTATTGCTGCGATTTTGTCGCCGCGCTGAGTTGTACTAACATAACATTTCATGGTGTATGACATTTCTCGCCTTCTTTACGGAGGGATAAAATTACATTTTCAGTGATTAACAATAATAAAATTTCATTATATTATTTCATTATATATTGTACGTTTTTACGAATAAATGTTATAGAAAACGTCCCATGTCATTCAACGCGCCATTTCAGTAATCGTGAACGATTCATGGCGTAACATTTGCGAGCGCAACCTCTCAACGTTGAGATCAATGAACACACCATGTTATAAAAATTCGTTTCTAAACTGGAGTATCCTTCTTTACAATATTCCATTAAACGCTATTAAAAACAGGCACGTGTTTTGTGATGACAATAGTTTTCATACAATTTAGTATATTCACTGAGAAAAATGTTGCATTGTAATTAAATTATTTAAATTAATAAATGTAATTGTAAATAACTTTTTTTACCAGTTCCGTCTTCACAGGAAAGTTAGCCATTTTTCTCTATGCAGGTTATCTCGTTTCTCATATTTTCTTCCTGATTTACTTCTCGTATTGTGTTACGTGTATCTTATTAGTTACATTTTCTTTTGCATTGTCATCTTTTGCGTTTTCTTTTTACTTTCTCGCGGCCGCTTACGTAGTAGAGAGAAAGTTATGCAATGCTGCGCGAATTTTCGGGTGAAACTCTCATTACAGGGCCCTGGTAACGAAAAAGTAGATAAATTCAGTTGATAAATTTAGAAAAAAATTATCTAACACGTACTGTAGCACTAGTTTGAATAGGGATCACCAACTGCACCCGCAATGATATAATTTTTCATTGAAACATAAGAATAAATACCCACTAAAAACTTGTCGTATGTTTAACATCTCACAACCTAACGATTTAAAAAAATTTCGTTGCCAGGTTTTGGCATTTCAGTTGCAGAACTTCAGATGGAAAATTTTATGCTCACTCGTTTCTTTATCATATTTTTGCAAGTTTCCGAAAAACGCCAGGAGACTTTACTGTAACGCCGCAGAGATGTAATTGACCTTATACCGTGTTTAGATTAGGTAGTGCATGTGAGATATTAAAATCATCATTCACTATTCATGTTATTACAAGCTCTGTGTAACTGTTCGATCCGATGATTACGCGTTTCGGCTCCTGTTCCTTCTCGCAGATAATTATTTCCGTATATTTCCTGCTAAGTTTGAAAAAAAACAAACTAATTTGTCTAATGCAATTTAGCATTTGTCTAAGGTAATCGAAAATTTGGTTAGAGCACAAAATCGAAAATGGGAAATATAGTGTTACTTATAATTTTATTAATATATTAATAAAGATATAAGCAGCCGATCAGATGGCCGAGATCGCTAAGGCAGTAGTGCCGGAGTGGTCTCGGACCAGAAGATCGCGGGTTCGAGTCCCACCTCGGGCATGGGTGTATTTGTGTGTATTTGTGTGTGTTTGTATGAGTGTGTCGTCCTTTCACCCCTCATTATCATCATCATTTCATCTTTCATACCCCCAGAGCTAACAACCCTGGGGGATAAAAATTGGATTCAGTAAAAAATACTGATCCCCCCCCCCCAATTGGGTGATACATGCACCTGCTACCGCGATATATGATACTGAGCCACGGTAAATGCAGGATGTATGAACGCGTGGTCCTAGTTGGCCTATTCGCGAGAAAAAAAAAGAAAAAAAAGATATAAGCAATATCTTTAAGCGTGGTTTCTAAATTCCTATAAACAGATTCTTATAATCAAAATACAAATCGGAAAATTATTGATACTTCTGTTTTGAAATATTTATGAGTTTTGCTTTGTGATAATGAGATAGTTGCATACTGAATCTTCTCTGAAGAGCCTGCGAGCGATGTTCGCGGACGTAGATTGAACTTCGCGGGAGATCATGCTTACCAAGTACTCGCGCCCTCCACCAGATAGCGCAAACACCTCTCCACAGTATTATAGCAGATTCATACATACCCGGTTTCCAAGGACATCAACACTAATAATGTTAAATCCTATTACGAAGAGGGGAAAACCTGCTTTTTATATTATTATTCTTTTTTTCAATGTCGATTTGAATTTAAAACAACAAAGCTGAAAACTCATTTCGTTAATGTAAGTATTCATCAGAAAGGGAAATGAGATATCGTGGCCTACGTCCGTTTTTATTGATTTTTAATGACATGTTAAAATTCTTTGCTCTGCGTGTTTACGTGGTAAGTGTGGTATTCCGGTATCCATGTATTTATTCCACCAATGCATTACGAAAAGAGGTGAATGTAATTCTATGTTACGTCTACCAGATTATTTAAAGGAGTTATGTTAACAATAATTAATTATCAAATATACATCTTCTAAAGAGAACACAAAGAGTGGTCACAATTGTATTTAAATATATTGATTTTTCCACATTTAAAGTTAGAGTTGGGAAGTTTATTGAAGCTTTTGGTCCTGAAATATGTACGCAAATATGCTACAAAACTGTTGAAATATGCACATAAATTGTTACGATCTGCAGCATTCGGTCACTAATCGTATTTTACAACTACATTACAACGTTTTTCCAGCTAGAGAAACAGAAAATAAGCAAGATGGAGGGTGAGAGATGCTTCTTGTCTGGGAAGTTTTGGGAAAGAGGATCTCTTACCATGCAAAGTCAATCTAAGAATGCCAAAAGAAAGTGTGAGGTGTCAAGTCTTGGCGATAAATCCATGACAACCGACGTCAGGAGATATAACTTCGGTAGCCGTCAGTAGTCTGAAACGCATTGTACGTATTTGAAGCAACTAAAAAGTTCATGATTTGTATTAATAAATTTTTTCGTGGAAATTATTATTTTGTGTTATTTTAAGCAAAAAGTTGAAAATTATTCATTTATTTGCCAAAAACTTCTTAATATGCAAAATACGCTAAATGTAGAATATGCAAGATGTTTCTTACTTTATTTTCAATATTTTGCCGTGAATATATATATATATATATATATATATATATATATATATATATATATATATATATATATATATACAGGGTGGTCGTTTTAACTTGAGACAAGTGAATATCTCGAGAAATATGCATCCTACGAAAAAAGTGTTCGAGATAAAAAGTTAATATTATCGTGGGGGACATCAGTCAGTGCTAAAAGTAGCCACCCCCCCGCCCCCCCTTTGGGGGGGTCGGGGGGGTCACTTTCATATCTTAAATGGGAACCCCCATTTTTTATTGCAGATTTAGATTCCTCATAAAAAAAGAAGTAACTTTTATTTGGGACATTTTTTCCAAATTATTGATAGATGGCGCTGTAATCGCAGCAAATGCCATGAGTTACCGATTCTGTTGGAAGATGTACCACTTGCAATACGACAGAACATGTGGTTTCAACATGATGGTTGTCCGGCACATTACGCCGCAATAGCCCGAGAAGTATTAAATCGCGAATTCAGTGGTCGTTGGATCGGTAGAGGGGGTCCAGTAAATTGGCCTCCTAGATCACCAGATCTTACGTCGCCGGATTTTTTTCTGTGGGGTTACCTTAAAGACAAAGTGTATGCAGAAGTACCTACAACTCGACAAAACATGATAGAACGTATCAGAAATGCTTGCTTAAAAATTACACCGGATATGCTTTCGAGTTGTGTAGCTGCATTTGAAGCTCGAATTAATAAATGTATCGAAATGGAAGGCGGACATTTTGAGCATTTGTTGTGAACTACAAAAGAGGCAAGGGGCTTCCCGAAGTTAAGCACCCCAATGGTGAGAGGCAAGGGGACTCACCTTAAACCAGCACCCCGATGGTGAGAGGCAAGGGGACTCACCTAAAACAAGCACCCCGATGGGAACAGTAACTACTACGTCCACGTCGTTGTTCCTGGGTAACGCTAAAAGTAGTTAAGAGCTTTGAATAACATAACAGGTTATTATTTGTTTGTTTTGCAAAAGCGAAATCTAATAATTTCCAATTTTTCGTATTCCAGTCTATTTTTTGTTATTACAACGCCATCTATCAACAATTCGAGAAAATATCCTTAATAAAAGTTACTTCTTTTTTCATGAGGAATACAAGTCTGCATTAAAAAATGGGGGTTCCCATTTAAGATTCCAAAGTTGCCCGCCGCTCCACCCCCAGGGAGTGGAGGTGGGGGGTCATGTTTTGAGTCATACGATAAGTTTTTGAAAAATATTAAACACATGTTTTGCAGTTTTTCGATCCAATGTGAATTTCGCAAGATATGAGACCGTTTCCTTCATTTTTCTAGGGAATCGGGATAAATAGTTTTTTCCGATTTTAGCGCCATCTATTAATAATTTGGAAAAAATGTCCCAAATTAAAGTTACTTCTTTTTTTATGAGGAATCTAAATCCGCAATAAAAAATGGGGGTTCCCATTTAAGATATGAAAGTGACCCCCCCGACCCCCCCAAAGGGGGGGCGGGGGGTGGCTACTTTTAGCACTGACTGATGTCCCCCACGATAATATTAACTTTTTATCTCGAACACTTTTTTCGTAGGATGCATATTTCTCGAGATATTCACTTGTCTCAAGTTAAAACGACCACCCTGTATATATATAAACTTTCAAGAAGATATGACGATTGACAAAAAATAAGCATTTGCATGAACTTCCCAGCTCTAGTGATAGTATTGAACATCACTCGTCTGAAATGGAAAAATTCCAATAAAATAACATAACCGAAATGAAATTAACATGGTGGAGTGATGTAGGAATGCATACATGTGCGTGTATGAGTGTCAAAATTTATTTTATTCTAAACAACTTTGATTATAATGTCAATTTTAATTGTCATTAAATTGACAATTATGACATTTGCGAAAATTCGAAACCATATTTTGAAATTGGATTAGTGTACAGCGGTCCTCAAAACGATATAAAACGTAATTTCATGACAGAACATTAAAAACTAAGTGTTACGTTCAAAATACTTGAAAAATACGATATTATGATGCAAGATTAATTTACAGAAGAGAACAAAGTCATTCAGAAAAAGGTAATAAGGAATCTGCCCTCAAAAAAGGCAAGGGACGAATAAATTTACTATGAAAATAATATTTGCTAAAACTGAACATGAAGATTAAAACGGATATTTCTGTTCATTATATGAAATATTAAGAAATACGCAGATACAAATATTTTTAATAACACATAAATTGTTTAAGATAAATAAACATTTTATAATTCTTTCTTTCCTTGTATAATGCCGTTGGGGCACAAAAGAGTGTACAAACAAGAAATAAGTACATAAAATAGTATATTTGTATTGGTAAAACTTCCTTCAAGATACTTCACAAAAAATGAGAGTATCACTTTACATAGCCAATATGTATAGTGAAACAATTTGCCTTTCCCTACAAGCAAACTGCTCCACTCAATTAAATTTAAATTTACTACAGTATTCATTGAAAGGACTATAATAACATTTTTTGTTATTGGATGTCTGATGATGATACTTATAATTAGAAAATTTCAGAAAACTCATACAAGTCATGTACGTATACACAGAATGATTAAAATATCTGCGTCTTAGGACACTTTCCGTACAATTAAAAGATTCAAATTTTGAGGAAACTTCCCATTTTAAAGTGTTTTCAAAATACCTTGATCCACCAGTATAATACATCTGAAAGGTTTGCAATAAATATTTAGAAGGCAATTGTATTTCTTCTTCGTTTGTTTTACATTTTGGTATAGTGTCACCTCCACTTTTCTGTCAACTAACAAATATAAAAGATTTAATTAATGTTATAGTTGTAATGGTTTCGGCAGAAAACCTTAGGAAGCCCGCTGAAACATTGAAAATAATTGAGAACGTAGATCAAGAGGCACAAACCAATTTACCAAGTTAATCAGTACAATTTACCAAGCCAGGTTTTACAGCACTCTTTAAGAAAAAATTGATACCGGACATAGAAAAAAAATGGTTCACTGAAATGTGAATTTTATTAAAGATCAAACCGATTAATGTGAACTTAAAAAGAATTTGTTACTACTCTTCCGCAAGTTTAGGAATACAAAATGCTCCGGTAACGTGAATCTAACATGGAATTTCAGAGATGTTTTAAAAAAAATATTTCTATATAATTTGTTCCTTGTTACTATAAAAATCACTGAAAATGAAATAATCCCTGAAACATGCATCGGTGTCCTTTGTGAAGAAAATTTCTAGTTATCAATGTTTATATCTCACTTAGTTTGTAGTTTAAATTTAGATTTAGATTTAGATTTATTTAGTCAAAAAAACAGGAAAAACTGTATGTGACGAATGGGGGACAACATTATCTGCAAACGTTTTCTTTAATTCCAGAATCCCTATTTGTCATTTTAACTATAGTTGAAAGATGAGTGAAAGTTTAAAATAAATTAATACAAATTAATTTTAAAATAGTGCGAAATTAGAAATATTTGAAAAATACAAGATATTTTCGTGCCAGAGTTAGAGAAAACTTATTTGCATCGGTAAACGAATTGCAGGTTTGATATTTCTGCATTGCTAACAAAATAGGAACTCGCCCTTACCTCTACTCTTACCATACAAGCAAAAGGAGAGTTGAACAAAGCATGCGCATAGTGAAGGTACATTTATGTGCAGAAGCATGGAAGAAACATGGGGCCATCTCAGCATTTGCTCAATGGATCAGGGAAACGACAAAATCCTGATCGTGATGGGGGTCATTGACCCGGAAATACATTATTTGTTACAATTGGCTGAGATGGCCCCTTATTTTGCTTTTGGACGTAAATGTACCTTCACTATGTGCACGTTTTGTTGAATTCTCCTTTTGCTTGCAGTGGTAGGAGTAGAGGTAAGGGTGACTTACTATTTTGTTAGCAATGCTGAAAAATCATACTTGCAATTCGTTTACCGACCCCAATAGGTTTTCTATAACTCAGGAACAAAAATATATATTTTTTTCAAATATTGCTAATCTCGCGCTTTTTAAAAATTTGTTTTTATTTTTTTTATTTTAAACTTTCACTCATCTTTCAACAATATAAAGTTAAAATTATGGGAAGGGATTCTGGAACCTAAGAAAACGTGCGCCGATGATCTTCTCTGCCATACGTCACATACAGTTTTTACTGTTATTTTACTAAATAAACTAAATAAACTATTGACTTAAGATAAACTAGACGAGAAAAAATCAAAATCAACAATTCGATTTATTATTTTATTAACACAAGGTGTATAAAACATAAAGAATTTTGATTTGCCATTAACTAAAACGATTACTAATATATTACGTTGATGAATATACCGCTTTTAATTTGCTTTGTAAAGCTTATGGTATCAGTTCGTAAATATATGTTCTGTGAGGAAATATGTGACCTACGTTACGCATGTCGACAGTAGATATTTACTTCCAGTGTTATGAGTTGTCCAAAAGGGCTGATAGTGGTACTAATATATATTATTGATGTTTAAGTGGTTCATAGTTTTCCGTTACAGATTTAATTAACAAGAAATTTGTACAGTCTATGTATTAAATTACCGAACACTTTGCGCTTCTGTACATGTTCAGTACTCTTGAATACGTGGTAGTTAAATTGCACGACGCAGGACGGAGACGTTTGGAACGATGTGAGAGACTATGCGTGGCGGGGCGCTGGGAAGTGTCGGGTAGTGCTTGGGCCGAGCATGTAGTGCGACAGCTTCCCGCTAGATGGCCCTGGGGACCTGTGGATAGGTGCGTTGCGGCTTCTTGCCGCACGAAGCGCTGTCGTTCGGGAGACCTAATCGAGGCTCCCATCGACGTGCTCCTCCCGAGAACACGCGTAGTTTCTCAAGTGTCCTCTTCTTTACTGACTTTACTTCTGAAAAACCAAACAACAATTCTTAATATTACAGCTCTAAAGAAAAATCAAGATCTTCCAAAATAATTCTTATGCATATTTTCATTTTTATTTTATAATTTAAAGAAATGAGCAAGAGTAGTAGTTTACTATATACATTTAATTGTTGTTATATAGCATATCTGTCAAGAAAAGCTTATTCTTTAGGACTATGAAAGATTATCTAAAAAAACTGTATATATATATATATATATATATATATATATATATATATATATATATATATGTGTGTGTGTGTGTGTGTGTGTGTGTGTGTGTAAATAGTTGATAGAAACACATACGAGAAAAATGATACGCTAATGAATAAAAATATATTATTTACTTATCCCACTCGTAACGCTATTAATATAACATAATCAATAAGTATTAATAAACAAATTAACAGGAAAAACCTTGATATTATATAAAATATAAAAAAATCACTAATTTAAATTAAATAAAAAAAGCTTTAAGATCAAATAATTAAACTACTGTGAACGAAATGAATACAAAAACCATAAATCTTCTCTCTTGAGGTTTTGTTTTCGGAATACTAGATTTTTCTGCAGCTTTTGGGAAATAACGTTCATGTCATTAATAACCCAATGAATGTCCTTATTTTCTCTCGGTACATAAAATTAATCGAAAATTCAAATCAGTAAGATGATTCTAATTGACATGAATAATAGCATACTATTAAAAAAATTACTATCTCCTGGAATATTTGAGATAAAATACAAGAGAAATTTTATGTACATTTATTCACTATCATAAAAGAACAGAAATGAAACTACAAGACTATAAATTACCAGACTTGACGTAATCAAGGAAATATTGTAGATCAACATTGTCAAACTCATAACGACGTAGAATAAATATTGTCAAACTAATAAGGACGTGGTATAAAAAAGACGTGGAAAATACCAAAAAGAAAAGAACAGCACTCGAAATAAAAAAAAAATTATTGACTTAGAAACTAATAATTCACAAATCAATATTAAAACCTATACAACTTGGGGGAATTGTGGCCAATTAAAATTTACAAATACTACAACAATTTCAGTCAAAAACATTAAAACTGCTAACCAATGCCTCATGGCTTGTTTGAAATAAAACACTGCACAATGACTCGCACATACACTATTTGATCAAAAGTATCCGGACACGTCCAAAATGGTGTTATTGTGTGGTCGTGTTTTTCATGGAGTGGGTTTGCACCCCTTGTTTTGTGTGGCACTATCACGGCACAGGCCTACGTTGATGTTTGAAACATCTCTTTGCTTCTCTCTGTTGAAAAGCAATTCGGGGATGGCGATTGCATCTTTCAATACGACCGAGCACCTGTTCATACTGCACAGCCTGCGGCGGAGTGGTTACACAACAATATGCATCGTACAAAAAGTCTCAGACAAAAAATTAATATCTCCAAGGAGTACATCTTCCCGACATAAAATTAAACCTCCCCCCGACCTCTGAGGATGAGAAGGAAGGTAACGTTTTTGAAGGAAATTTTAAATAAAACTTAAATTTTTATTGCAGTTTTGGATTCTACACTAACAAATATATAAGTTTTGTCTAAAAAGTTTTGTTGGTTTGGCAGATGGCGCTTTAATATAAAAAATAAGATTTTTTGCAATTCTCGAGAAATTACACTTGGGTTAAAACACTGTTCAATATTTTTTTTAAAACTATCTAATAATAAGAGTGAAGCGCCACCGCAGCCAAATTCCTGGGGAGTGGGGGGGGGGTAACTTTCAAATTTCAAACAAAAACACCGATTTTTTCATTAGATAATTTCATATAACGTGTAGGTTTTTTTCATTAATGATTAGTTAGCGTTGAATGTGTTTTAACTTTCACCCTGGTGGTGAGAGGCGTGAGAAATCACCTAAAATAATCACCCCGAAGGGAATAAAATTCTACTACATCCACGTCGTTGTTTGTGGGTAATGCTAGGAGTAGTTTGTTGAAAACATTTCAACGCTATCACAAATGAAAAAAAACTACGCGTTAAATCTAATTATTTAATCAAAGAAATAGGGGTTCTTGTTTAAGACTTGAAATTTACCACCCACCCTACGTCCTAGGAGTGGGGGTGGGGGCTTAACTATTTTCACTAGATACTTGATACACTAGATACTGTTCAAAAATTATTGAACAGGTGTTTCTTTATTTTTCAATCTAAAGAGCAATTTCTCGAGATTTGCAAAAGAGCTTATTTTTGATATTACAGCACTATCTATAAGATTTTTTAAAATGTAGGCAACGTATTAATTTTTTAGTGGAAAATCCAAAACTGCAATAAAAAATGAGATTCCTATTTAACATTTCAAACTTGGACCCCCTCCCCAGCCACAGGTGCGGGAGCAACGTTTGATTTTAGATCTGGCAGATGTACCCATTGGAGATATTAATTTTGTGTCTGAGACATTTTTTTTGTCCGATATGTATTTTTCGAGTTATTTTGATTTGTCGAGTTAAATGGGACACCTATGTATGAAATTTCTATAATAGCTAAAAGGTTAAATCTTATTAACACAATTTGAAATTGTGTTAAATGTATTAAACTGCAATTATCTTCATAAACATGTAAATGTATTATGCATGGGTTAAAGAGCTAAGTTATGTTGTGCGTGTGGCTTGTCTTAATATGACTGAATTTAACTTTGTTTTGGCTTGTGTTACTGATGAATGAGTTATGTTTACAGTGGAGGCTATTTATAATTATTTTTCACTAAAAAATCTGAGGAGGACTGTGAGTGCAGTTTCTTGGCCTATCAGTGTAAGTTTGTCAAAATATTTGCCTATTGTTATGATGAAATGGATTGCAATTAAAAATATATCAAAAAATTATTTTACTTATGCCATCAATTGAGCAATGCCTTGCCTAAGAAAATTGATTTATTATTAAACGTCTTCGCAATACAATTTTCTTGTGGTATCACGTGGTGTTCTTGTGATGCCATTCGTTTACAATTGAGATCCGCCCCAAGAACTTTCACAATCCTCACTGCACCATAGTCTATAATCGTGGGACATTGCTTGATCGTCTGATCTTGTGTATGCTCGAAAAATGTATTATTAATGTATCTCTTATTCGTTAAGTAGATCCATTATTTTTAGTACGTTTTCTATTTTAATATAAAAACAGTATTTTTCTTTAAATGTGTAATTAATTTGTAATTTTCTTATTCTTGCAATGTACAAAACGCGGTTGTTATTTTTTCGCTGCAATATAATCAATGCACACGTTGATCTATCGTATACGTGCTTACACTCTGTTATTTAAAAAAAAATAATTCATTTTTTAGAATACCGTCATTGAAGACAAGGTTGTGCCATTCTTTTTCACTCTCACATCCGAGTAATTTGGTAAAAAATTGAGTTCAACATTTGAACACTGCGCACTACACGCCGAAGTAAAATTAAAGCGTAATGAATAGCACATAGACTCATTGCGACATGGTTTCAGTGCCTTAGGTGCCCGCAAGTTTAGTGTCAATAGTGGGGAGGTAGGACTGTGTATTATCTATTTCAAGCCATACAACGAACCGAAAATGTCCGCAATTCAGTCGAAAGGTCTCTCTAGCAAAAAAGCAAATAGACAGTAAGGTATCTACTCCAATCTGAAACGTCCTTGGCCCTTTCTACACATCTCTATGTAGCGCCGGCGTCGTTAGGCGTATTGCCTAAATACGTTTCGTGAAGTCACGGAAGTTAAGCAACTCCAGACATCATGGATTTCTGGTCGGGTCTGGGAAACCTGGTTATTAACTGGGCGGAGCTCGTGGCTGAAGATAAAAGGCATGGGCTGACTGCGGCGTGAGGACATAACACGACAAAAACCTAACGGAAGACTACTCCACAGATTATGCGTTTGATGCACAAGAAGGACTCAGGTACGTGTTGCGAAAATGACGCAACAAATAAAGGTAAAAATAAGGAATGTTCACAATAACGCAGATTCTTCCTAAAAGAGCAAAATGGTGATATATGTTCTTGCAAATACGGTTTCTTGGTTCTTCCAGTTCTCCTTATAATAATAATACTAATAATAATAATAATAATAATAATAATAATAATAATAATAATATATTTGTTTGTCGCAGAACGTCATAAACACATACAATATTCACAATTAAGATCAAGAAAAAATCAGAGAATTCCTTAATATTCTAATACTCCTACTAGTCAAAACTTGGAATAATTGCGTAATATCATTTTGTACACTTTTTTTGGTTTCTCCTTAAGCTTTAGCGACTTTCCATGATCAATGTTATCTTCAGAATAGGTAAATCAGCGTGTGCCGGCAACCTGTTCGCTTGTTTGCTCCAGCTCTGACAGACTAGCCAGCGGCGGCTATTCAATCGCAACAGGTGCGGTGTTGTGCATGTGTGTATGCAGCAAGGAAAGCAAAAACACAAATTATTTGAAACGCAATAAACCATATTCGGTAGTTTTGTATCGGCATTTACCGTAGTTTTGGCGATTTCTACTGTGAATCTTCTTATAACATCATTCTTACTATCTCCATTTTTCTCTCCATAACATCGCGGTCCTGTGTGATGCATCCCAGCTAACACAAGTGTTCATTCTGTCCCCCGTTTTTGGTCATTCCAACATTTTCCCTGGTATTGCTTCCATGGCATTGGTTCTTTGCCGCTGTCATCAATGATCACCTCCGTCATCAATATTACAACCACGATGCTGTTCGATTCACGAGGTTTTCTGAATTTGTAACTTCAGTATTAACAGTCTCTTATGTTTGGATTGCTCTCATAATTCTTGCTGTTCTTACCAATGTGATATTTATCTATGTATTACACCAAGTTCTCATCTATATTATATCTGGTGTAGTCGATCTCGACCCTGCGTCGTAATCGTGGTTTTATTTTGTTCTCAACTTTTCGTTTTCGCGATTCTGTCTCCACATTCATGTCACTGTGCTCGGACAGAACTGCAATTTTCTCCACAACCCTCACTGTCCTCAAGGTCCATGCATACTTTCGAGGAGGCTTGATGCTGAGATACATTTAGTGTTCGGAAATACAAGAGGAGAGAAAATAGTGGTCTTTAATGATATGTGTATCTTGACCTTAAATTGATAATGAAGAATACATCGAGGAAGGTGTGAGCTATTTAAAACGTAGTTATCAGATTGACCACGTTCGTTTATTATGGGTATCATTATTTCAGTAAACAATAGCAAACTTACCACTTCTCTCTGGAAATTTTAATTTTCTATAACCTGGTGAAGTCTGAATTCATTACGGAAACATTGCAATTTGGATAACTTATGTTTAATCTACAATAACTTTACAAACTGCTCGTAAATAAAAGTTAAGTATTCTTAATCGGTTTCCGAAAGGTGCCAATGTTTTGAAAGTACTTGGAACTTATGACGAGAAATAATAATAGTAAAACACTCCCTTTTATAAACTTCTTATGATTGATATGTCAATACAGCCCTCTCAATTTGAGCGCCATTAACATGCATGTGCGTAGAAAAGTTCTGCTCGCTGGTTCAATTGACCTCTCAAACATCACAAGCACATCACAAGCTGCAGTCGTGCAAACTATCCTGCGAGTCACTTCGTGCGTACAGTATGAGTGCTAGCCTACTATCCTTCGTCTGCAGCACCACCTCGTTGAAGGGCATATTGCCAATCTTCCCGTCCGAGAGGCCCGGAGCATTCGCAGCCACCGACGTGCCTTCAGCCAGCTCGTGCCCCCGCGGGCCCCGCGAAGACAGCAAGGGCGTTCTGCGGCAGGGGGAGGGGATGAGCAGGTAGCGAGCGTCGCGACGCGCCACCTGATCCTCCGCGGGCTGATTTACAGCCCCCGGACGCAACGCGCGCCGGCCACGCAAAAGCCGCACCCTTAACTTCCAACATTAGCCCGATTACTCTGTTCAGAAGAGCGTTAAAAAGCTGTGCGAGGCCGCAGCGCGCTGCGGTGGCAACGGCGGCGCCCCCCTCGCCCCCCTCGCCCCCCTCGCCGCGCCCCCCGCACCGCTCTAAGGCCACGCGTGTGCGTGCGCCGCAGACAAATTGCCCTCGTTTCGCGCGCCCTTTTTGCGTGCGTGGCTGTACAGCGGCCGGCCCTGCGGGGTGGAACCATGCGGTTGAACGCAGCCGGTCCGCAGGTAGCAAAGGCACTCCAGGCAGTTACCAACAAATCATTGCAAACCATTTTTCGTTGTGCTTTTATACGAAGGCGATCAAGCGTTAATTTTAAAAATAATCATACCTAATTTCTTGTGAAATATATAGAATACGTGACAATTATATTCTAAAACGTACCGTGTGGAATTTTAGAAAACAACCCCATTCACTGTAAGTGCTGACGGAAATATAAGGCAAGCTAACAAAATGAAAGTACGTACGAAGGAAACGCACACGGAGAAAGTGCAGCTTTCGTGACTCCCTGAAAAATTAAAATTCTTGAAGAAAAGCACGCGCTCTACTAACGTAGTACTTAGAAGTCCACCATTAAGAAGTGTCTGGGTTAACTAACTTTGATCTTACAATACGCTGAAGAAAAGTTTATTTTCTCTCGTTAATAAATTGCTCTTCACACGCTTAAATTTTTTGTATTTTTAATATTTGTAAGTTCAAAATTTGTTCAGTTTTGAGCTTTGAACTCTGAGAGAATATATCGCGAATCTCAATAATTACGTCGTTTCTTCGATTCTTAGACTTCCCCAAATTAACCCAGTTATCGTATGGTTCACAAAATATGGTGTAGATGTTCTGTTTCAATAATACTTTTGATTAACTATAACGATGTACTTGACTAGAGAATCATCGTGAGAAAATTCGTATATATACGACGATGTTTAATTACGCCTACGATTAATTTCGTTAAAATAGACTGCAACGTCAGTATGAATTCCAGGCCATACGACTCCGTACGTGTTAGTTCGCTGGCGCATCAAGCGTTAATTTTAAAAATAATTAAGTATACGGTATATTAATAATATAATATAATACGGTAAATAAAAATAAAAATCAATAAAAATAAAAATAGTAATAATAATAATAATAATAATAATAATAATAATAATAATAATAATAATAATAATAATAATAATAATAATAAACTACTAGCTAATGCGAATGCTAATGCGAAATTCTGGATTTTGTAGGAGCGATAAAATTTCAGTAAATGCTCATATGAAAATTAGCAACTAGTTTGAAATAGTTTTTCTTTGCAAGCACTTTTTCCCTCTCCCTTTCCTTTTCATATCTCCCTACCTCGCCTTTTCCTCTCTTCTTGACTCTCTTCTTCTCTATCCCTATTCCTCACTCAAACTCCTTTTTTATCACTATCTTCCTCTTGATCTCTCTCTTCCGTCCTATTTTTTTCTTCCTTGATGTCTCTCTCTCCCTCTGACTCTCTCTTCATTTCTTCCTGATTTCTCTTCCTTCTCTTTTCTTCACGAACTTGCCCTTCCTGTCTCCCTTTTCTCCCTCTTCCCCTGCTCTGTCTCCTCTTTTTCTCCCTTTAGCTCTTTTTCCACTCATTGTTTCTACCTCTCTGTCCCTCTTTTGTATATCTTTCTTATCCCACCCGCCATTTTTCTTCTTACCTCCTTCTATTCCTTTCTCTTCCTACCTCTGTCTCTCTTCCTACCTCTGTCTCTCTTCCTACCTCTGTCTCTCTTCCTACCTCTGTCTCTCTTCCTACCTCTCTGTCTCTCTTCCTACCTCTCTGTCTCTCTTCCTACCTCTCTGTCTCTCTTCCTACCTCTCTGTCTCTCTTCCTACCTCTCTGTCTCTCTTCCTACCTCTCTGTCTCTCTTCCTACCTCTCTTTCTCTCTTCCTACCTCTCTGTCTCTCTTCCTACCTCTCTCTCTCTCTTCCTACCTCTCTCTCTCTCTCTTCCTACCTCTCTGTCTCTCTCTCTCTTCCTACCTCTCTGTCTCTCTCTCTTCCTACCTCTCTGTCTCTCTCTCTTCCTACCTCTCTCTCTCTTCCTACCTCTCTCTCTCTTCCTACCTCTCTCTCTCTCTCTCTTCCTACCTCTCTCTCTCTCTCTCTTCCTACCTCTCTCTCTCTCTCTCTTCCTACCTCTCTCTCTCTCTCTCTTCCTACCTCTCTCTCTCTCTCTCTTCCTACCTCTCTCTCTCTTCCTCTCTCTCTCTTCCTACCTCTCTTTCTCTCTCTTCCTCTCTCTCTCTTCCTACCTCTCGCAATTTATTTTTCTCTTTGTAGCTCTAGTTGCTCGAATTCTTCCATCAAAATTTGTTCTAGGCATTCTCCCTTGGCGTGCAAATTCAATAAATGAAAAAAGTGATTAAACCCATACAAAACTATTATAGTCACAACAAAATTGTAATTAGTACCAAATTCTTCAGTCATTAGTGTTATTGGTCGTTCCATTTTACACCGTAACGCATAAAAAGACAGGGGTCAACCGAATGAGGCACTATTTTATTTCCGTTCCCATATTGGGAATGTTTTCATTAATACAGCGTTCGTATACGGTGGAATCCATCCACCAATATTCCGAATCATATATTTTTGTTCTCCATTTAATTCAGACAGACCTCCCCTCGCCCCCTCTGTTTAGGGCATTCATCTACTATAAATCAATACGGTAGTTGTGCGGTTGCCATGGAACTGGATTTGAACTGGAACCCGATCGATTGCGTGCCACCGATTGACATCAACGCAATTGTGAACTGCGTGAGAAAGAAAAGAAATGCGTGACAAGAGCCCGAGATAAATGAAAAATAAAAAAGGATATGTTTTTCTGCTTTATCTCACCGATTGAACTCGACATTTCTCACGACAGTACACAGGATTTGGAACATTCTCGCAAATTTAACTAATCAGTGATAGAAAACGATATTCATTCAAACGAGCGATTTTTACTTTATTGCCGATTACGCACTAATGTAGTACGGAGAAAGTACTGTAAGGTTTCAAGGGAAAGGTATTATTCATCAGAAAAAATTGAATAATTAAGTACTGATATCGAATAAGTCGGAGATATCTCCGCTATCTCCCGGTGTCGTCTGTCAGTCCGTATACCGGCAGAGGTGGCTCAGGGCAACAATTGAAGTTGTAAACGAAAAACTTTAACGATAGTTTTTGCCTAATAATTATCTCTGCACTTATTTAAAAAGTATTTATTGAGTTTCATATGCGTCTTTCAAGTCTCACAACTTAACTGAATCATTGAGTCTCGACCTCTATCGAATCAATCGTGTAGGTGTTCAGTCGCAACTTTACTTTCAGCTGATTAAAGCTGCAAGATGAAAAATTCTGTACGTCATACGATTAAAAAGGTATTAATTTTCAATTTCTTTGATTATTCGGTTGGTGATACGAAATATATAGTATGATTTGGTGTAAGTTCTTAAACCGTAGATGAAATAACGAATAGAATCCTTGGTTTTATAGAATTGGATTATATTACATCTCTTCATATGTATTTTTTATATTACCACTATATCCATTTACGTAATACGAGTATTAAATACTTTTCATGGAGAGAAGTGGCTCAGTGCGGAGCGCGCTGACCTTCGATAATCAGGGTTCGATCCCCGGGCCGGTCGTCTTGATGGGGGATAGGGAGTTTGTGGTTTCCCTAGGTCATAAGGCGAATGCTGGATGGTTAAAAAATGCCACGATCACCACTGCATCTGCCACCTCCTCCCCATCATCCTAGTCTTTTCACCCCTCATCATCACCCCATTACTTCATTTTAACATTCGCTGCAAAAGGTCCTTGTCCTTAATGGGATCTTTCTTGGCCAATAATAATAATAATAATAATAATAATAATAATAATAATAATAATAATAATAATAAGAAGAAGAAGAAGAAGAAGAAGAAGAAGAAGAACAAGAACAAGAATTACTTTCCGCTTTATATGTGAACATTTTCTTTGACAGAAACTTTAAAAAGCAAAAGTAATCTGATGTTGCTGGGATTACTTCTCAGTTATATTCCACACTGCCCCAATGACCTGCTCTCCCCTACTTCATTCCCCAATTGCGATTGGCAATAGTGTCACCGACCACAGACAATGTCCAGCTTATCGGGTTTCCGGTAACATAAATTCCGAAGTGTTACCAAATTAGCAGAAACTTTTTTGTGTTTGTGAACCCCTTCCCCTATCTTCTTTTCTGGTATGAACAAATGTGTTCTTGCAAAACATCGGGAGCAGTGGTTCCATTGGTTTGAAAGTTGTTGGGCGGCAAACATACCTGCCAACATACGTCCACTTTTGTACATAGAGATAAATTAAAAAGGTATTTTTCCAACATCTTCAAATATTTCTTTTGCAATAGTTTATTTCTTTTTATAAAAAACTAAAAAGAATAATTACAAAAAAGTAGGTATTATTTTGTTGGTGTTATATTTAATGTAAGTTTATTATTATAACATTATAATAAAATTTTACTATAAAAGCCTGTGGTCATTTTTGTGACAGGTAACACCGTACGCGTGAGTTCCGAGCTAAGGCGGTCTGTTCGGTGCTGCGCTCGTGCGGAGCACGCATTAAGCTGGAGCATGGCGTCACGTTTGCCCGCGTCCTTTGAATCACCATTCAACATCACGAATTCCATGCAACCAGCTGATAGCCAGCCACGCACAGCCGAGGTCAGAATACTATTTATTGAATTCTATTATCCTTGTTATTCTTGTATTATGTTCTTTATTAATTATTTACTTCGATCGTCTTTAGTGTTTCTTTGTATACGTGGCATAGCTATTTCTAAGCTATATATTTGATGCCAGCTTATGAAGTATCTGTGCATACAATTCATAATTTGATTGTAAATCATTCTACTACTCTGTCTGTAGTATATTTTTAACATGTAATAATTCATATTCCATACCTAGTGGACTCGCTGAAGAACCTAGTAACAAAATTCAGACTTTTACCAAATAATTAGAATATTACACAGAATATTATTCTTGCTCACATTGATTTAACTTCGGATTTCTTTTATTTGTTTCGAAAGTTTTATTTTAAGTCAAGTATGAATTTCTCGCAGTATACGATATGGGAATCTGGACAGCATCTCACAGCCATGGTCGCAAATCAGATATAGCAGTAAAATTAATTGTATCGGATTAATAAAGATAGCTGTGAAATGCAGGAAATATCACATATCGCTAAGACAATTCTTGGCTTTGTACTATTTAGCTTTTGTATTAAAAAGTGTGAACAAACAAATAAAGTTTTAATGCAGGATTGAAACATTTTATGGGTTAATATAGTGTATGACACGTGGCTTCCATGTCGTATGTACGATATCATATCGCTTTAGTATGAAAAAACACAAAATTAGACAATATTCGATAAACGAGTACATTTTATTCCAATTAGGAGAGGAGAATTCAGATTGTAAATTAGTAAATGACCAGTTATGTTGTCTCAGTCTGCCTAAACATTTTTTTTATATTTACGCGACTTTGTAAAACCGCCTGTATTTACCGTTTGGTTCTTGCACATCGACAAATCCAATGGGAGCTGTTGTTTCACTTTTGACGCTCAGCAGTTCAATCATGAATTTACTAGTGAATTGTTTAAGTTTTATTGAGTATTAAAACAATAAATTAAAACCCTATCGTATGAGTAATAAATTATAGATGGTGCAATGGTTTTGGAAAGAAATTCTGTGCCGGTGTGTTCGGTAGAATAGCTTATTTGGGCAACATCATTCAATCTTACCCAATGTAGTGTCGCAAATTCAGTCAACGAGATCAATTACTCAAGTTACGTTTGTCATGACAGAATGATCTACAAACCTGTAAGCACGGAGAAACGTCAACACCTTCACCAATTGAAATCCAAATAAAATTTTGTCCTCTGAAATTGTCATTAAGTGGCTGATTGACATCGTGTTTCAGACAAAATAAAATAAACTAAAATTGAAAATCGTCCTCCGATTTGAATATAATTCTGTTAGGCAAATAGTCGTATAATGAAATAACTACCTCGTTTGATGTTATTTCTAATATTTTTGGTCGACTTTATTTTGCGAAATTTGACTCGGGCATCTACCTACATTCGTCGTTTGACCTCCCAGCATTACAAGCATTACTCGCGAATGAGTACGGCCATCCAGAATAGAGCAGATTCCCAATTGGAAGTTTATTCAATGCGCGCGCGCTGAATTGATCTCGCTGTGATCCGCCGCCCGCTGGAAGCGTTCAATACGGTTTCATGCACGCGCACACACTCGCTTCTGTGTTCTCTAGCGAACAGGTTCTTTCCCGAACACACGTCGCCAATGTGATTGACACTGTGTAGGGGCTCGAGTTACTGTCATATCCTAACGATCGGCGGTAATTGGATGAAAATAGGCAACAGGCGAAAGGACGTGGAGGGGAGTGCACACGACAGCAGCACGAGATACGAAGCTAAGGGCTGGCGGCGGCGGCGGCGGCGGCGACGGGAGAGGGAGCAGAATGTCACACGAAAACGAAACCGCCGTTGGCGACAATGTTGCGTGGTACGTTAAGCGGCAATGGTATCTAGAACACAGGAACTCGGGAATCTGGAAAATGGGATATGAAAGGGAAACGGTG
This sequence comes from Gryllus longicercus, assembly GCA_038098605.1. Lineage (NCBI taxonomy): Eukaryota > Metazoa > Arthropoda > Insecta > Orthoptera > Gryllidae > Gryllus > Gryllus longicercus. The sequence goes on from JAZDUA010000104.1 coordinate 196,307, forward strand.
AAGATGAAAGAACTAATGTAAACACAAAAATCGCCAACACAGTGGGATATTGAGGTTCACTTTGAAAGTAAGAAGCGAGTGGAAACGGGCGTTGTTTCGTGATAGAAACATTAGAAGTGAAATCTAGAGTATATAGGGGAACATTCTTGACTATGAAGTAGTGGCGGATATGATAAAGAAATCACGTATTTTTACCCTTCGTTACCAGCTTTATTGCAAACTAAGTAATTGAGAGGCGAAGCAAATTATCGCTAGGCGAAGGGGCGGTGGGCAGTGCGCCCGTTGGCAGGAGAGGTGGCGGAGAGGGACTGTTGCGAAAGAGGGGAGAACGCAGTGGAGGAGGACGCAGGGAGGACACGTCGGGCGGAAGGCGAAGGCCGCGGGGAAGGAAGCGATTGGCAGGGGCGGCGGGGTCCACCACATAAGCGGCTGCGGCGCGGCGTGGCGTGCCTGCGCGCCGCACACTGGGCCGAAACGGATCGCAGGCCAGGAGCTCCTTGGGGCCATGCTACTCCTTCAAAGGGTGCCGAATAAAAATATCTTGAGCAATTTACTGTAAATATGCTGCAAAATGGTATTATTTGTGAATGTATTTAGTAATATTAATTAGTGAGGTATTCTCAAATATATTTGAAGGTTTTCTCAGGGTCAGAGCGAATAGTCTTTTAATAGAAAAAATAACACAAGTAGAAAGGTTTATTCAGATATCGTTCAGAACACTTGATTTGTTTATTTGTTTAATTTCCTCATTAATTTCTGATTTAAATGAATTCTGCGATAGGTAGCATCATAAATATACCGTACATTTGAACGTAACAATTTGGCAATGGTAGTCGAGATGATTATGTTTAATGTAAGTAGTGAAATAGTGTAATTGATGTAAACAATGCAATCCTTTGTACATCATGTGATGCAGAGGAGATGAAAAGACGCCGATGACTCCGTGAAAGAAAATTTTCCATTTTTATGTTTCTGGGCAAGAAATTAAATTTTTAATTTGAAATTTTGTATCCTGTGTTCATTCTTGGTCTAAAAGAATATCATTTCTAAAAGCGACTGTGGCTGTCTCTTACAGTGAAAATAAACACTGGAAGTAATCAGTAACTACTAACACGTAAATAGGAACATAGATGTTACTTCAATTTTTTCATTAACGTGTGCTGTACATTCTCTTGGTTGGCACACAAAATGAATATGGAAGACAGCAGACAAGTGTTGCCTTTACCAACGTTTGTGTTTACAGGACAAGCAGCTTTCGATGACTTTGACGTCTTCTTAAGATATGCCGTCTGAGAGCCAAAATATTATTCTAGAACTCCACGAAATTTGTTTCTCAGACTGCATATATCACGATGGCTAAGCCATTCAGTGAGTGATCTTCCTTCACTGAAGGGTGAGATGCGCGGCCTGAGTTTTCCCCTCATCAGGTATCTCCCACCAGCAGGGGACCGCCCCAGTTAGGACTAGCTCTAAGCTCGCGACTAATCTCCCGACATCTGAGGTAGTATAGTGCATGAAAGCGTAAGTTTGGAAGTGAGAGGAGGAGATGCGGCATGTAAATGAAAGGGAAGATTGTGCGCGGTCTGTGGCCACTTTATTGGGGCGCTGCTCCCCCATTCGCCTGGGATTGATCGGAGAAACCCACGGAAAAGTATTGATCAGAGCAGCCAACCGTTTGAATTTTCCTTCAGACAGCGGCTGAATTGGACCAACGTGTCAAGTTAGTGTCGAAAATCCTGCCACAGTTGGGACACGAACCCCAGGACCTCCCCGACAGAGGTTGGGGTTTCTGCCCACTGTGAGCCACCGAAAGTAAACAATAGCGCCGGCCGCAGCTGGGCGGGCCAAGCGCGCGTGCGCACGGCGCGGGCCTCGTTCGCCAAGGCGTCGGCCGCGCCACCGGCCCATCGATTCGAACCCCGGACGCCCCCGCCGAAGCGAAGCTCCGCAGCGGCGCTCGCGAAGAGGGTGAGCAAGAGGAAGAGGTCGGCGCCCGCACGCGCCGCCCCGAGCGAACTGCAAGCCGCGATGGCGGCCCGCCCCCGCGGGGGAGGGGGTGGGGGTCGAGATGCACGAACGAATCGGGACGGGTTTCTGTCATCTCAGTGTATACTTTTACAAATTTGTTGTGGGTTGTTCAGGGGGATTGATACATTATCAATATAAAATTTATTTTCGAGAATACTTGTACTGTTTATACATTGTTTGATCTAACAAGTATCATGGGACAATAATAATATTACGCAGAGAAATGTTATAAAAACACTATTAAACGAGTGAGCTTATAACGGTTTTTGGACATGAGGACATCCGGTAAGATATGAAGTACTGTGGAGGAGAGAGATGAAAGGGCGAAAGGATATTAATAGTTTTGGGGCAATTTGAGTACAGAATAAGCAGTGCACCTTGATGGTATAGAGCCGTTGGAATAATAGCAGTTCTGGTAGGATTTAAGATAGAAACGGAATCACGCGAACGCCAGACAGCGCGGGATGCGGCCGCGAGGATCTTCGCGCATGGTCACGTGGTCGCGTGGGCGGGCACGTGGACTCGGAGATGAAGAGGCGCATAGACGCGAGGCTGTGGTGACGCAGAGACGCGTAGAAGGCGCCGGGCAGAGCCAAGGAGCCGCGACGAAAGGTGCGGCGGGAGCAAGGGTGTGGGTGCGGGCGAGGCACCACTGCAGCCGGCCCAATCTTCTAAATTCAGCCGGGTTCCAATTGAATTCCACGCGTCGCGGGCCGCATTTTGTTCCTAAGAAATGCACTAATCGTGTTGGGTCTTCGGAACAGACGGAGCCTGTTTCGAAGTTGGCGAGAAATTGCGAGGCGCCAGCGCCACCGTTGGCGCCGGCGAGGGGTGGTGCGGGGTGTGGGCGGGGGGAGACGCCCGTTGCCGGTTATGTGGTGCGAAGGCGTCTGCGAAAGGGCGGGGATTACGATTTCGTCTCCTTTTGCTCGGCGCTCGTTTCCCCACGCGGACTCGCTCTCGACGCTTTCTGCCCTCGTAATCTGCTTTTAATGATGAATAAGAATTGAAGTTCTGCCGCGATGGCGTCGCAATCTGGAGCGCTCCAAATTCTATTCCTCGTGTTCTCCTTTGACGTCGTCTTCCGCGTGCCGGCCTTTTTCTCGGCGAGTCCAAGGAACGGCTCTTCGGGTGCCGATTGGTTCTGCGGGACCGCCGCCGGCGTCTGCACGGGGCAGCATGGGAGGCGGGGGCTGGGGCGGAGGCAGAGATGCCGAGAGGGCGGGGTGGGCGGAGAGGAGAAGGGGCAAAGTTGGCGTGCGGGCAAAGCGGGGAAAACTTGCAGCGGAGGTGCGTGCTTGTGTCGAGCTGCTGCTTGCCTGCTGCCTGCTGCTTGCCGCCCGCCGTGTTATTATTTCAGCAGCGCCCATGGAGCCCCTCGGTGCCTCAGTCCCGCATTTACATTTGAAAGTCACATCACCGGAATTCTGGGCGAGAAAGGGGGGGGGCGGTGCGGGGTGGGGCGGAGTTTCTCTCCGCTTGTCCTTAACGAATTGGGGAGGAGGGCGGAAAAACGCGGCACCCTCTCGCGACACAAGCTGCGCCCGAAGCGCTTTCCTGCGGAGTGGAGGCGGCGGGCGTGGGCGGAGTGGGGGAGGTTGGTGGCGTGGGCGGGAGCAACGCCTCGGGATGGAGGGAAAGGAGGGGGAGTGAAACGTAGTGAGAACAAGACGAAGTGGCGAGACTAGATCGGGGCTGCCATTCAGTCAAGGACGGACACGGTGATAAGGAATGAAGTGCTGAGGAGACGTTGACACCTAAACGGCAGAAAGTGAAAATTAGAAAAGATTAGTTGACGAAGAGAAAACTCGACCCCAGAGAGGGACTATAGATGAGAAAAGTGTAGGAAGAGAAAATATGGTGGTTGGCAAATTTCAATGGTTGACGATATGGGGTGAAGAACTTACTGAGGGTGATGATTAACAAGCGGAAAGAGTTGACACTGAATGATACAACGGGAATACTAACGATGATGAAAATAATAAAATGAAACGAGCATGTGCAAAAATACTTGAAAAGATGCACGTACCAACGATGCTAAATAATTACAAAATAAAATAAATACAACAAACAAACGAATTTTATTAAAGCAGTGTCACAATTTTTTTCTGTAGGTTATGAATTGTCCTAGATAAATGGGTCATTTCCAAGTTATTTGATTAGAAAAAGTTATTGTTTTTACCGTAACAATTATTTTAGATATTTCAGAAATCAAAGGCTCTCCAAGATTTCACTATACATAATACAAGTCTTTAAAGTAACGGGAACGTACACATACTAAAATTTCATGTATTCCAAATCACAAGGCGCTAGCAAAGTAATCAATTTAGCGAGGAGCTCCTTCTATGTGATTTCCTTAATTTCGTCTTCGCATGCTCTCCACGTACACAAGCAGTCTCATTCTCTCAGAGGATCCTTCTCAGAAGATAATAAGGGGGAGGTTTCCTATCTGCGGGTTTGATTTGGAAATTGAATCACATTGTTTCTCAGGCGACGCCTTACAATGTTATGAATTCGCATCCAATTTCAGCCAATCTAGCATCGCCGGCGCGGTGCTCCCCCGTCCGTCGCAGGGAGAGTAATTTGTGTTGCATTGCGACTTCTTTTCTGGCGCGCCTGGTCCACACGCCCAGACCTCGCCTCTAGTTGCATCCGTCTCACTCGCGTTCCTCCTCCGTCTCTGTCTCTCTTTCATTAGGCTTAGCTAAATGAAGGCTTTATGAAGTTTACAACATCAAGTCAAGTAATTATACACAACCTTACAATTTAGAACACTGCCCATAGATATAAGGGATGTTTATAACACCACCAATCAAAAGTTTGGACCAAGAGTTCAACAGTCGCTAACATTTAGATTGGCTTCTTCCTCATCTTGGCAGCCTCGCCTCCGCCGCGCCGCGCCGCGCCGCGCCTCGCCTCGCCTCGCCGCACCCCGCTCTTTCCAGCTCCCTCCTCGGCCTGATCACGCCCCGCCTTGTCCGCGGGCCCGCCACTTCCGGACGGCGCAGGCGCTGGTCCCATCGCCTCACGTCCCGTCCCTCCGCCCCGCCTCCCCGCCCCGTCCCTCCGCCCCGTCCCTCCGCCACGGCCCTTCGCCGCGGGCTGCGGCTCCCAACTTTTCTCTCCACTCTCAATGAACATTGATGACGGCCTTCCCAGCACGAACGAGGGCGACAGTAATTTGAATTGAGGATTCCAGAAAAAGCGGCGCCGGGTGAAATTATAGAAATTCTACTTGTTCGTAATCATGTGTATACATGGTAATGAAATATAGGGTTATTCGTGTTCCTTTTTTTCGTTATTCGTAGTATGCTTGCTTTTTCTCGTAACTTATATTTAGTTGTGACGGAGTTGCGGCAAATGAATGATAACAAAGTAATAAAATTATTAAATTACTTAATATTACTACATCTATGAGAGAAAATATTGATCCAAAATTAAACTATATTTATCTAGTATATATTTGAAAAAATTGGAAATGTACTCGGGAAATGATTGTAACTTTTATTACTAATATTTGTTAAGTTTCTTCATCTGTACATGCTTCGAAATGAAAGTTTTGATTCTTTGACTATATTTTTAATTGATATCTCAGTTGGCTGTTTTTTTAAATGAAATTAAAATGCAAAGCATTGTCATTTTTCACCATATTATTTCAAAAAAATTCTAAGGACAGTTGTGTTTTTATTTTACAAACTATCAAGAAAATACTAACTTTCATTATTTTACATATTTCTGATTTCTAATTAGTTTCTTGGTATACAATTCCTACTGTTGTACATTCTCGAGAAACATTGCTTAAGTGTCTATAGCATACGTTTTCGAAATTTCACGAGTATATAAATTATTGAATGAATTTAATGACATTAGGGAGATATAGTTCTGATTTCACTTGCTAATATTTTCAATCTGTTTTCCATTCAAAGTGATGCATATATTTTACATTATATTCAAAATTTAGTTCGTCGGTTGTATGTAAGAAAGAGAAATATGTCAAAAAGTTATATCTTGGTAAGAGAAATGTAAACTTACACGTTTCATGACAAAACGCAGTTACTCATTCAATATTGTAAAATATTCAACAACCCGTTCATAAACCCCAGTTTCAGGGAATGATTGTATTATAATTCAGTAGTTGAGATTTATAAAGACTTTATTTCTCATTTTTCCGTTCATTTCTGTGTGTTGATTCAAATATCTCCAGAAGCAGTAAACGTATACTACGAACGTGGCAATAAATTGGAAGTTTCCTTCCCACGCCCAGATACGTTGCAAAACCTCGAGTTAGTGCGGACTGGAAGGTGGTGCTTGAAAACGAACTGTCGTGTTTACGTCTTGGGAATCACTTCATAATTTTCGTCGTCAAATGAACCCGTAGTACTTCCTAGCCTAAGAGCAGTACTCTGAATTGCACTTGAACGAGACGAACGTAACCATCTACAGCTTTCTGCGAGTACGGCTCGCATTACCAGTTAACCTCTCAAGGCGTCCGAAAATTGATTGCCACCGTCTACTACGTATTAGGACGCGCTTAAGAAGCTAGGACTTCGCTAACGCGTTGATTTACAGTCTTCTGGTGAAATAAGAAACAGGTGTGAGAGTGGTGTTTTCAATTCATTGCAGATATCGAATTTTACAAGTCTTTAATACATTTTAAAATATGTAATCATTATCTGCTTACCGAATCACATTCATAAAACTATCTCACCGAACCATGGTCTTCAATAAAAGTTTTCAAGTTAATTTACCTGATCATAAATAAAAATTACAATATCATCGCCGTCATCTTATTAAGCGATTCTGGAACCATTGCTCGATGAAGGCTTTCCCCTCTTTTTCAACATTGATCAGCTATTGGACTCAGGCTTATACCTCGTGAAGAAGACCTGATTTCATCGATATATCTTGCGGTTGATAGTCTCCTGTGGCGCTTTTTTTCTCTAGAAGTTCAATGGAAATCACATCGTTTCCAACTGCCTGTCAAGCTTGTTGCTAGTTAATCTCCATTTCGTTCTTTTGGCAGTCTGGATCACACCTATCTTCCTCAGAATTTCTGAAATTTTTGCCCTTTTTGTGTTGCAATATATAGTTGTGTCGTTTGCACTATGTTCAACATTTTTCAGAAGCACAGAGAAGATTCAGCGTCAGCAGATATTACGTTGTAATCTCCGTATCTAGCATTTAACCAAGTCTTGGCTTACCTTGGATATAAAGATTTTGTCGTGTTCTTTTCTTCAGAATTGATTAATATGTATCAACATAGCAGAACATATAAATTATACTCCTTTCTAGAGCGTATTATCTTGGAGAATTGAATTTCGTAACAAACGTTCCTGTTTTACTTTCACAAAAAAAAATCCTGTCTCATCGTAATTGCATTGTAATCTAACAGAAGACTTCCTTCAGAGTAGCATGACAACAGTCTTCCTTGTTACTATTATTATACCCATTGATTCAAACAGATTGCTTTCTCGTGCATCTTTCGGGTACCGTCCCAATCAACAAGCTTGACAATCGCAGAGGGGTTGGGAGGGACACACTGCCCTTCACCCCCATCTCTTCCCCCTGCACCCCAATTCTCGGGAAAGCGAATTTCAGCACTCCACCCGCATTGAACTAAGCGCGTCGCTACTTGAGGGGCGAATTCCGAATCCGGCGAGTTAATCGTTTGTAAATTCCAATCCAAATTTGCGCGCCATAATGAAACGCTTGTTCGAATTGCCGCGACGCCTCATCAAACCGGCGGGACGCCTTGCGGCCGCGCGCGGGAGGCGACGGCGACGCCCGCGACGACGCATCGATCTGGAGAGTCACGTGCTGACGCCAAGACGCCGCGCGACGCGCCGCCTTCCACGAAATTTCGCAGTCGGAATGTCTGGCGTGCAATTATTTCATTTAATTTATTATAATCGTCATTGGGCATATTTCTTCATTTTCTCTGAATTTTTCAAATCGGTGCTATTTAGTATTAATTAAATGATTAATTAGGAATCAATAAATTAATCCAAATAGCTCTAATGTTTTCCCAGCCCACAGCCTGTTACAATTCATGTCCTGATGGGACTCATATTCGACCATACGCTAGACTCCAATGCACTTGCGGCCTCCTCCGATCTAGGGTCAGCAGAACGCGAGACCCTACACGAACACATACGGACAAACAACCATGCCTAAAGACGAGAGTCGATCCCGCGACCCTTTGGGCCGAAACGCTGAGTCGGTACACACTCTTAGCTACCTAGGCCATCCAGGTCAGTTGCTCTACTGTAATAAACCTGTCGTAATTGACCACCAATTAATTGGACAATTGACAATTGACAGTGACAATTACAATAATTGAGTGATAAGTTTTCTATTCGTTTAGAGTTTTCTAGTCTGCAGTGTTTTGCTTCTATCATTGTTTAAATGAAGTTTTTGTATTGCAAGTTACACGTTCACAAGTTTACTCTACATCAGATACATGTTTTATTCACTCTTACAGTTCGAAATTGGGTTATTCTTTATTGGTACATTTTCCTGTGAATTATTTGCATGCTTACGTATGATTGATTGATAGATAGAAAAACAAGGTGTATACAAAATACATTATAGAGTTTATTAATTACTAAATATCAGTGTTGTAGCAATATATCATCGTTGACAGGACAAACGAGACGTCTAATATCC
>JAZDUA010000104.1:210000-250000 GCA_038098605.1 Gryllus longicercus
CTATGGCGTACCTCTTCTTTCCATGATAATTCTCGAACACAACTTCGGACAGTCTAGAACTCTTTCGGAGAAACATTCACTTCTCTTCACAACTAATTCCCACTTCAGAGCAGTTTTCTCTATCTACTGCAGTCGGCCCAATGCTCAAGCTTGGCAGTAAAATTATATAAGTCCCTCTTAGGCGTACTCGCCCGAATAGTTACCCCCCCCCCGGAGAAATTTCTCTCCCAACTGCCCTCAGCCTAATACTCAGGCTCCTTCTGATAAGTTTTACAAGTCTTTCAGAGGACACACTGGTCTCTCCCCGACGAATAGTTACCCCCCCCAGAGAAGTTTCTCTCCCCGACTGGCCCTCAGCGTATTCTCCACACCTTCTGCTATTCTATCAGTCGAAATCGTATCAAGTCAACTTTTTGCCCCCACCCGCTTTCTCGTGTGCTCCAGCTCCTTATAATAGTCGCGTCGCTATTGGCCAAAAGGTAACGACGCAGTGCACTATTTTCAACCAATCGCGACGGGGAAGCCACGGAAATTTCCGCTCTCTGTGCCAGCTGCGAGTGCACAGTGTTATTCTTATTCCTTCTAGAACATCAGCCATGCTTGCGCAAGGGAGCGCGTCGTCCGGTGAAAGAATTTATCACTCTGGGTTTCCCCGGATGTAAGCGGGCGTTTCTAGAAATTTCGCAGCCGGTCTTGCGACCACGTGCCTCTCTCAGTGAATCTTTTCACAACTGACCCTTATAACGACTTTCTTAATGGGCCGGGGGCGCAATGGCTGTCACGATAAGCGAGGTTGCGCGCGTGTCGCCATCTGTTTATTTTCCCAGTAGAACTCAGGGTGGCCGAGTTTGTTTTATTTAATTTTCCTGGTATGAGGAAATCTGTATCGCTACAATAATAATAATAATAATAATAATAATAATAATAATAATAATAATAATTTATTACACTGGCAACTTTAGTTAAATTAAAATTGAACAACTTAAAATAGATATATAATTCAGTTACACTTAATAATACTACTTAATTCAATAATTATGGAAGATATTCCGACCAAAAGGGAATCGGTGTTGTGCTCTCGACAGTTTATCTTCCACAGAAACAATTGTGATTTAAAATTGATGCAAAGAATTATATTTTCACATCACTCTAACATCTTTCTAAGGTTCTGGACGGGAAAAATGTTTCGGACAAGAAAATAGCGTAAAAATTCAGCATAGAGCAAACTGGTTGAGGTATTGTGGCCGGAATAGAAGTTGAGGAGAGGAGGTCTCCCTCTTCCACTCCGCTGCCTTACCCCTCCCTTACCCCTCCCTCTCAGAGCGTCCGCCAGAGGCTGCGAGGACGCAAGGAAGGTCATCCATTCTATATAATGGCGCTTCCGTGAAGGGGCCTATTGCACATTGGTACAAGCGCCTCTCGCGCGCAGTACGGAGCGGCGAGGAGCGGCGCGGAGAGGCGTGGAGCGGCGGGTGGGGCGCGTGGGGTGGGGCGGGCGAGGCGGCCCGTCGCCGTCGTGATCTGAAGGTATTCACAATTTAGGACTGGTAAATATAGATGGAGATGTAAATTGCGCGGAATCGAATGAGAAATGGGTACGGCGACGAAGCTGGGCCGGGAGGGGGCTGTAACGGAGGAGGAACGGAGGAGGTGGGGTGGGATGCTGGGACGGGACGAAGCGGAGACGGAGGAGAAGATGGTGGGAGTGGAGGGGAGAGCACAGGCGGGGGGCGCAGGCGAGGCTAGAGGTAGAGTAGGCGAAGGCGTGCGACTACGTAGGAGGAACAGAAAACTGTGGTGGATTGGAGGCGGAGTTGTGGAAAGGGTGGGGGGCGGAGGCGGGGCCGGTGATGGTGTAGGAGGAGGAGGAGGAGACGGTGGCGGGAGTGGGGCGCAATGAGCATTCGCGACGCCGCGACGCGCGGGGGCGCGTGGCCGTTAGGCGCGCTTCTTTCGCCTTCTCCTGCCCCTTGGCGCGAAACGAGCGGTCTGCCACTCCATTGGCTTTCTACAAGTTGGAATGGCCGCTCGTCTCGACCGGCAGGAGCGCGCGAAGGCGAGGCGGCGAGAGGCGAGGGAGCACCGCGGGAGTGACGAGCAGCAAGGGCCTGGCCTGGAAATCTCTCCTCTCCTCTCCTCTCTTCTCCTCTTCATTAATTTCGTTGCACGATTTTGGCAGAAGGGCTCACTGATGGTGCTACTGAAAATTTTTGGATTTTATTCTCGACTGGATTAAAAATTTTGTTTCGCTTTGCAACTAATCATTTACTTCCGATCTAATGTATCTATCATGTCCTCGTCAACCTCCGGTTCAGTGTTCTTAATACATTGTCGGTGTACATACACGGTGTCGTTCATATACATTTCCCTGCATATTCATTTTAACTTCGACTTTTCCCCCAAACGGATAAAGTTCTGAGAGAGAAAAATCCAGTATTTCGCATGAAGACATTTAGTAGCTTTTTCCTTTGTTTCCCTCCGTGAATAGCATTTTGATAAATAACTTCTAAATATTTTGCAATTAAAACATGTTTTTCGTTGTTTCCAAAACATTTTTGTATTGCTATCTCATGGCTTCTCATATTCACAGGAAGATCGTCTGCCCAGACAGCAGGTAAATTTACATGATTATTTCAGGATTACTTCACAGATGTAAAAAAGTATACAAAACATTGAGCAACTATAGCCTATTAATTTATATCACATTCATATATTAATACATAATGGCGTATGCTGCCCACACAGGTATAATAAATCAAAGATATCAAGATTTAGCTACTAAATCTAGTGTCGCTTTAGTAACATATTGCTCGCTTCGTACTCAACTTCCTCCACAATATCTGTCTATCCGCCTGTTGGTCGTACTAGGAGAATTATGTAGGCAGAAACGGAATCCACAGTGCAGAGTGTAGATTAAGCAAGGGGACATGAGACAACATCAGTGTTGCTTATAAAATACATAACGTAAAAGCATTGTTAGCTACTTCTAAAGAACACCAAAATAACCAAATCTCGTTTATTCTTCTCATAACTTACGGCATTCACGAGCGTCCAGTCACGAGGCCGCGTCGGCGGCCACGGAGAGACAGGTATGGCTAGCCGGTAGCCTTCGGCGATTGGCGGAGCGGTCTCCCTCGCTCGGGGCGGAGTTTGCCACGCCGGAACACATGGTCGGACACACAGGCCACACACGCCGGAAGAAGCGCGTCCGAGTGAACGTGTCGGGGTTCAGAGGGGAGGGGGCCGTGTGGGTCAGCAGGGCAGAGCTCAATCACGATCGCTAACAGGGCGGCCATTAGCTCTTTATTCAGCGCCCGGTAATCGGCGCGACCTTGTTAGAGGGGCGGTCGTAACGACTGCCGCTCGCGCCCTGCCCCGCGTCGCAAAAATGCAAATGCGGATTTAACTTCTTTACCCATTGTTTCTGGCGTCAGTTTCCCGCGTGGTCCCCTCGCTGCGTGGGCCGCCTGGGACCGCGTCTGCTGGCCACCCCCGCTGGCCGTTGGCCGAGCGTTCCCCGGCCACCGGCCCCCATCCCCGTCTCCTCAGGCGCCCTTTCGTCGCTTCCACGCCGCGCCCTCGACAATACGCACCGCCAGCCTGCGCTTTATCCCTCTGTCCCCCGCGACTGTTGCCTCTTTGCTACCGCTCGTTCTTGGGATGGCCCGTGATAAGAATCGCGACTTGCACTCGCTCAATTTTCATTCTACACACACCTGTCTGCCCATTTACTTTGTCGTGTGTTTTGTACCGGACGAGTTATGTAACGCAACGCTGTGAAACGCTAAGAAATCGTGTCTATAATTTGGCTGAAGTGTTTTTTTCTCGTATTTTCTCTAACTACTTTATCTTACACTTTTACTTTCTCTACTAATTACTCTCGTAAACGTAGTAGAGTCAAAATATACGTTTTGCCGGACACTGATAATGAAAAGTCATCTAAAATAATCAATCATAATAACAAGTCATCTTAAAACGTCGCTATCTGTGAAAACAACGCCTAAATGGATAGTAAATCTGGCTGACATACTGGCGCGTCGAATTTGAAACTGTTTTCTATTCGAATACTTCACATAAAACTCCTAGAATATTTTTAATTTTTTGGATAGTTCTAAAATTTTAACAATAAAAGAGCACAACTCACGGGAATAAAAAGCAAAAAGCCAATTTCATATAAATTTCGGAATTTTCAAAAATTAAACACGCTAATTTTTGCGCCCCCACTTAGTTTGGTTAGAGAACGTTCAGGATGGCTGAAGTGTTACTAGACTTTGCAGTATTACATTCGTAATCGTTATCAATATTACGAGCAATGTGTGCTATATTAGGACCACTAGTATAACTAACTATGGCTATATGCTAACCACTCGCACCTCTTAATCTATGGCAGCAAGGCCGGGACGCTGCTGGTAGGCCTTAGCTCGTAAAGAGCTATTGTGCCAAAGTATAATACATACATACATACATACATACATACATACATACATACATACATACATACATACATACATACATACATACATACATACATACATACATACATACATACATACATACATACATACATACATACATACATGCATGCATACAGTTTACCTAACTTATCTCTTTCGCTTGTGTGAGCGTCTCCCCACACTTTTTCTGGTTTCGCTAGTTCTCGCCCTCTTCCTCCGCCAACATTTACTTTCCTTTGTTTTTCTGACTTTCCATCTTTTTTACATTTATAACTTTTTTCTTTCGTATATTTTTAACACGTTTATTTGTACATGTATATTTTTAAGTAAGTTCATACGTTTCAATTTTAAATTGTTTATACAAATCCAATTATTCAAAGCATAATGAGAATCAATTTGCAAAAAACACTACTAAAATTGTCGTTCATTACCTTCTTGTTGATGACCGTCTATTTCTTTCTTTTGTATGAGCCATACGTTTTTTTTCCATAGCCATGCTCCCTGATCTGCATGATTTTCACACGTAGTCATTCTATAGAGTTCAGAATCGCCCCCATCTCATATTTCCATATCTCTTGCTTCTGTTATCCTCCGCCCTTCATGTTCCCCTCCTTGCTGGACCGCGTCTCCGCCCCCGCTGTCCCTTGCTTCTGCTTGGGACGCGGCACCCGTTTTAATGCCAGTTTTATTCCGCTTCTGGTGCCTCAGAAGTAGGGCGAACTCTCGTTAAAAAAATGCAAAAGCAAGGATTTAGCGAAAATCATCCTTTAAAATTACGTAGTGTTTTAAATTGCCAGTGTGGTTTTTAGATGCTTCAAACAATGAGAAAAATTAAATGCAAAGCTTCATACGAAAGTACGAGTAGCATTCATGCGTGGGAAGAGTTTCCATGGGCAGAGTCCTTAAATCTTTCTAGCTGTTATTTTTATAATGTATTTACTGAACTTTTCCCGGTAGTATTTAATCACGACTCTGAGGGAATTAAAAATTGGTCGTAGGACCGTGAAAAATAATTTACCAAACAAATTAAACTTCGAGATTTTTTGCCTTGTAACTAAATAGATAAGTGGATTTTTTTTTAATTTGCTGGCCTTCTACCCGTTTCTCTTTCTGCACAGACGGCACCTGCGACTGTTCACACATAGCTCGTGTTTGCTCAGCCCCGTGCCCGCCCCCGGCCTCGCTCCCCTCCCTTTCCTCCACCGCCTCCTGCCGCCCACGCGTCGGCCTACTAGCCGCTCCCTCGCCCGTGCGCCCAGGTGAGCCACTTCAAAGCGGCAGCGGGCCCTCAGCGGCATTGAAATGAAAGCCTTTTCGCCCTCTGGAAGCATCGCACGACTAAGCAGACAATCTGATAAAAATACTTTGTAGGCGCTATTAATATCGCCTCCACATGCGCGGAATCCTTTCCTCGAAATAAAGCTGGAGTCTTGGTAATTGCCTCAGAAGAGCAGTCGGCTGCGGCGTCGTCAAACGGAGTCTCTAGAAGGCAGATCCACCTGAATCCCGGTTTAGATCCTTCAACATGTTTTTGCGCCGGTATGAATTCGCAATTGGCGTTATAATTGCCATTGACGAATGGAAACCAGGTTCTCTCTAATGTCCATTCACGGACGCTTGGATGGACCTGAACAAGTGTGACCGATATATAAAGAAATTCCACAAAGTTGTTTGCTAATAAACGGAGTTTTAAATTTTAAAAACTTACTTTGAAAAATTGAAAAATAATAAAATTAACAACCTAGAACATTTAGTCTTTTGATTCGGCAATGCCTTTCCGTAGTAATATGTTTGCTACTCAATGTCGGTTCGACGTTGGTCAACGTGTGAACGCTGCGTTTACTTCAAAATCATAATTTTTAAGTGGCAAAACAGCAACAGAAGATTCCTCAAACAACATTATTTCTCAAAAGACTTTTTCTTAGTAAGACAATGAAATGTAGCCAACATTTTAACCTTCAGTTGTCAAGAAGTCATTGTTCTTTCTGCTACAACGTTGTGGAAAGTGGCACGCTCACAGCCTCAACAAACCGTATTACTTTTGGTTTTTAATTTATTCGCAATTTTTCATCAACTAAGTAATTTTTTGTTCAGAGTTAGAATTCTTTAATTTTGGAATTTTGAAAACGAGGATTTTTCAATTAGTAGTATTTGCATTGGGTGGTCATTCAATTTAAATCGTTTTTACAAATCTCTTATATTCATTTCGAAAATACATAGCTGAGTTAATGAACATAGTTAATCATCATTGCAAATATGATCAACGTAGTTTAGCGATTCTTGAGAAAACAAAACATTAAAAATACAAGTTATACTACAATCTCAAATAAATCAACTTTGGATTTGAAAAAGGAAATACTTTTGTGTTAAAATGTGTCGGAGGATGAATCGATTTTAATGTATATTTAGAAGCTTTTTATTCATAAGAAATAGGCGACTTCTATGTCGGAATAATACTGGAATGTAACTCAGATCAGAAAAATATACGCTGAGAGAACTTTAAATATTTCTATCTGAAATTTGCCTGAGAAAGTGCTACGAAAAGAAAAACTATGAATAGATTCATCGAAGTATACTATAATGAAACATTTAAAATAAGACGTGATAATCAATGGAGAAAGAATATCGACACATTTTTCAATCGACGTAAACGTAAATGACTGAAGAGCACGTATCGGACATTCCAGTCATCGGAGCTTGTACGTGATTTGTGATTCGTAACATCAGAAATTACATTGCTATGCTACGTATAAGAAGAGGCGAATAACATAATATAAATATCTCATTATTTTGTTATTTTTTCGAGTTCTTTGTGGTCTAATGAAACCACAGACAACTCGCCAATGGCCGAAGACTTCATTGTTGTTGTTGTTATTTTGAATTTCTACTCGCAATGAATATTTGTAATAAAATATATACGTGGAACAGGTACTCAGACTCACTCTAAAATTGTACGCTTGTTGACAAATAAGAGTATATAAATGTTTTTCAAAAGCATGGTCATCACCCACAAAATACTATTTCTATAGCGATTCTATGACACAACTATTGCGAGTATATTATAGTATTCGAAAGTGATGCGCGGCCTCTGTCTTTATTGTGACTCTTATCTGGGCTTTTCTAGAGATGGTCACTCTCCACCTGGCTAGTGTATTCGCACCACTGCAGAAGGCAAATGCTTATTGTTCCAGTAACACTGTCAAGGCCTGCGACCAATGGTACAGGCAGCAGCAAAAGAAACGACAAACATTTTCTTCGTCGCTCAGCTGGTGGCAGAAAAACAAACAACTAACTTCCGAACTATTTATGGTTTCTATCTGTGATAATGCATACTGGTCGGCAGCGTTATGTCATGCGAAATGTATTTACGTTAGTTTGCAAATACAGGAGAAACTTAAAAATTGTGTAATTCCTAATTTCCCATTTCGAGTTGTAAAATATTTGAAGTCGTCGTTGTTTCCGGTCATCACAACTCATGATATCAAGCGATTTAGTATGAATAAGTGGATATATGTACACGTGAGTACGTCTCTGTGTGCGCGCGTTGGTGTGTTACTGTCTTTTTTTGTTGTTGAGATTATTTTCGATATCCTTCTGCTATTATATTTCATATGTGAAAAGACGGAGGATACATATTTTCAGATTGACTAAAGAATATTAACTCGCGTCATCGAACTCGTAAAGGAACCATTACCAGTAATTTTGTTTGATCTCACACCGCTTTGCCCCGCCTCTACCAACCTCTCTCCGCCCCGCCCCCTCCCCCTCTCACCTGACTCACTCTATAACCCTCCGCCCAGTCCCGCCTCGCCACGATCTGCTTCTTCCCGACTAGCCATGCTTCGCCGCGCCGTCTTTCCCCGCCATCTCGGACCCGCTCCGGCATACCTAGACGCAATGCGGTTTGCATTTTATCGTACTAGCATGTTTAAAAATCAAAATCAAACTCTTTTATCACCCTACTTTAATGGCTGGCCAACGAAATTATGTAAGATTCTAATTCGGATCATCCACATTTTATTAAAAAAAACAGTAAAATCAATAGCTCTCTGTAGGAGGATTTGAGTCAAACATCGTTATTTTAATGTTTTTATACGAGGATGTAGATAATATCTACATTATAGACAAAGGATGCAACCATTCAAGATTCGAGGAAGAATTGAAACTAAGTTAAGGAGTAATGAAAAATTACGTTGCGTTCAGATAATGTGAAAACATTCGCTTTTGTTTATTTACTCGTAGGTAGGTAATTTCATTGTAAGATTTTTGAATTCGATTTATCTAAAAATGGAGAAAAAAATTGTGGGAAGTTAAATAAGTGGAAAAATATAATGAAAATGGGTGAATAAAATACGAGTCAGCTGGTGAGCACATCTCTCTCGGTCGAGAATCCGCATGAAGGGGTCGACTATAGGTGCACTGTAATAATTGAAGGGCTCGTTTGAAGATATCCAGCCGGAGTTTGTAGCGGGCGATGGGCGAGCCAACTTTCCAGGCCTGAGTGCTAGGAATAGGGCGGAGTGAGTGCTAGCTAAGGAATTGCGCGTACGAGAAAGGGGCGAGGGCGGACCGCAGGCGGGCGAATATTTAGAAGAAGCCGCAGGGTTAAGAGTGTTTCCATGTCATGTCCTTGCGGCGACGTCGAGGGTGAAGGGCTCACTGTCCTTGCCTCCCCCTTTGCGTCCTACACGGTCCCGCCCCCTCCCCCGCCCCCACCGCAGCTCCAGCCCGCTGACTGGCCGAGGTTGTTCTCCGATGCTGGCGCCCTTTATACCGTCGTTAAAACAGCCTTGCCCTGCCGACTCTGTGCACAAGGACACGACACGCACTTTTTGTCTCTTGATTAATTTTTTTCACCTTCTTGGTTGCAATAGTTCTACATATCGCATTCTTTGTTACGTCTTTACTATAATGATTTTCTTTTCTTTTTCTTTTTTTTTTGTTATTTAATGTCGCATCAATTTCTAGGTCATTAGCAACCACTATTGCGTGTAACGGTATATGGTAACGGTGTATGGTAACTGGGAGAATGACACGACGATGATGATAGGGGGGGGTGAAAGGACGAACACAATACAATCATGCCCGAGGCGGAACTCGAACTCGCGCTCCTTCGGTCCGTGATCGCTACGGCACTACTGCCTTAACGATCTCGGCCATCCAGACCGGCACTATATTGATTTTCTTTCCATGCTTTTCTTCATTCATTCATCTTGACATTTCGAAGACTTCAACATTTTCGGTTTAACTTTTTGTAAACACTCTTGTCAGTTTTTTTCCTCAAGTATCTCGTCTACCCTTTCTTTTAAGAGTATTATCCAATTCGCCCTGTCGCTCTGATCTATTTCATCGTATTTGTTCACATCTCGTTTTCTTCTCATCTGCTTCATCAGCTTTAGCATTTCCCTTACGTGTAGTTCTGTTTCTTTTTATCGTGTCTCCCATTTACGATATTTTTCTCACTTCGCTTTCTTTCATTTTCCATTTCTTTCTCTTTAAATGTACGTCCGACTTAGTGTTGCAAGAATAGCCAAGCGGCAGAAAACTTATTCTGGGTCCGGCAAATAGAGAGGGTTTCCCCTCCCAGCAGAGAAAGCCGTTGGCGATGCTCTTCCTTGTTAAAATCTTTTTGGTGTTTTCATTACTACTGATGCTCCTTGCATTTTGTGAAATGAGGTGGTTTTACACTTTGCATGTGAGTGGGCTTCTGTGGACTTAACGAAACTGAAAAGTTTATTCTCATTCCGTTTTGGAAATTACGCTTGAATGCGTTTTCAGCTGAAAAGACCCTACTGATATTCATTAATTGCCGGAATAATACATTTAATGTATTTTTAATACATTGTTTATAATTTTATTAAATAATACGTTACGCGTAAAATACTAACCGCAAATAATAATGACTTTTTAAAAAATAAGAAATTGTTAATGAAGTAGAAATAAACGTTTTAGATCCATAACTTCGGATTTACCCCAATGTAAATATAGAATTGTAACAACAAAAATATAATTGATCTCAAGAAATTATTTTAATTAAAGAAGCGGTGATTATGTTGAGTAACAAATAAAATGTGCGCGGATGAAACAGAAATCTCAATACAGAGTTCAAAATATACTGACACTGCCAAGTTGTCCCTCCCAGCCATGAAACCCCGAAAAATAGTTGGAAATAATCGCCAATACAAGAAAGTTCAATGTGTTCAAATTATAATAGTTTAAAAAATCAAGTCTACTTGAAGAACGGAGAATTTCCATGCTATACAATAAAAGAAATGCCATGTTATTTATAGTATGACACAGCTGCAAACATTTCGTTGTTCTGCTGTTTTCAATATGTTAATATGAATCGCTTTCTTACGAAACCCCATCAATATTATATTACTGGATTGGGAATTACCCTTCAGAGTTACCTCTAACGAATTTTTAGACGATTGATTCCTTCGTGTTAGGGAGCGTCAACCACTATGGTCATTAGTCCCGTAAGTGTGGCACATGTTTTTTATCTCGGGAGCTGGTGGTGTTCTTTCCCGCTGGGTGGTGACCGGCACAGGCCTACATGTTGGCCTGCGGGTTTTTCCTCATCCAAGTATTTCCTACCAGCCGGGCACCACCCTGGCCGGGACTATGCTCAAACCTGGTCTCCTGACATGCGTGGTATTATAGGGCATGTAATTATAATGTGTGACGATGAGAGAAGAAAGAGAAAGGAAAAATAAAGTTTCGTAGCCGGTTTGTTTACGGTACTGCTCCAGCATTCGCCTGGTGATGGTCGGAGAAATCACAGAAAACTACCGAACAGGGCAGCCGGCAGTTAAAAATCCCCTTCACACAGCGATTGAATTCGACCTAGCTGTCTAGCTACTGTCAAAAATCCATTTAAGGTGAAGAGGGTAGAAATCAATAGGAGCACGAGGCAGCAAAACACAATAACTTCGTTCATAACTTGAAAACCTTGCATGGTAGACCTAAAACATGATTTTCGTGTCTCCAGGGAGAACGGGCTATGTTTCTAACGTACATAATCTATTAACGAAGACGTTTTCATTACATTTTTGAAGGTTTAGCTCTTCTTAGTACCATGTCGAAGACCGGAGGGCACATGTACCATGGGTCGTCGGAAATTAGCCGAATCTCTTAATCTAAGTAAAATTGGCAAATATTATATTCAATTTAATTTCACAGATTTAATTATTGGTTTGTTATTAAATAGAATGGAAAAAAGTTTTTAGAATAAAGTTTTTATTTAAATCATATTTTTTGTTTCATAAGATTTTTATATTTAATTAAAACATTTTATTTAAAATTCAAATTTAATTTAAACTATTTCTTACTTCAACTGAAATTTTTCATTTCTATTGGATTTTTTATTTCCTCTGGAGTTTTTATTTCAACTGAATTTTTTTTTATTTTAGCTGTTTTCTTATTTCATCTGGATTTTTTATTTTAACTTTTTCATCTAAATTTTTTGTTTCAACAGGAATTTTTTATTTCTTTTTTATTTAAACTGGATTTTTATGTGAATAGAATTTTTTAATTGTAGATATGATTTTTATTGAAATCGGATTTTGTATTTAAATGGAGTTTTTCAATTAAATGGATTTTTTCATTTAAATGGAATTTGCAATTTTTATATTTTTATTGCTTATTTATTATTATACAGATTGTGATAACACAAAATAAATGGGAGTGTGCAATAGCCGTGGATACGCATTACTACACTTGAGTTATTTTTGCAAATGCTTAGCCTGTGTTAAAAATAATCTTGCGTATAAATAGAAAGTGTTAAATTGCACATACTTTGAACTAATAATGTATAAATGAGCAGAACATACACAGGCTGACTGGCTGGCTGGCTGGCTTTACAACAAAATAATAAATTACAAAGTATTGACTAATAGGTTTATAATTTAGAAAACGTGAACATAAGTAAATTCATTAAACTAAATTAAAACTAGATCGTAAAGATATCGATATAAATATATAAAACATTTATATAGGAGTTTTATTTAAGTAATTAATATTATGTTACTTTTTGGAATTAAATTTCGGAGCTCGCCACAAACGTAATGCTCGCACGTGTTTTCCACTAGTTTTATTCTACCTCATTATCATTCATTTTGGGATGTGGGATTCTTGAAATTACCATACAAAATTATTTTCCATTTCCTCCTTTAAATCAATTTGTGGATAGGAAGGACATTTTTCCCCCGACCATGATTATATCAGAAAATACAGAATACTGTTGATGCTTGGTCACGTGAAAAAGTTTAAAAAACAAGGCTTTAAGGAGTGACATTTTTATGAAAGATAGTTTCAATTTACTTTTTATATTTTTTAAGATCGTAGAGTACTTGCACACATTGCATATTTATATTGTTGCGATGTCATTACAGATGACTAAGCAACCCAAAAATATTCATTTATTTTCAACAGTTACAAACATTTCATATGCATAAATAGACACATTTATTTTTCGATTGTAATTTTGTAGAAATAAAATAATCATGTTGATACACTTTTGTACTATTATTATTCCATTATGAAACTTTAAATCGATTTTTTATGTTGGAATATTTCCCTTCATCCAATATTTGTCAATTCTTTTTATTTACGATTCGATCTTGAACTTACATTATATTTACGTTTGTTCAAAGAAACATTTTATGACTGAAATATTTGCTGGAAACATTTATAACTGAAACTTTGGTAATAATAACAAATATTCGCCAAAAATAAGAGAGAACAATAAAAGCGACTGGTATTTTGGAGATAAAGGATTTTTTAAAAGAAGCCAACCTCTTAGACTTACCATAAAATGTCAAAAAACACTAATCATCTTAAAAAATTTAATTCAATGCGTCATTAAGCTACGAAGAGGAAGCTTGGGATACGCAGAGAATGATCGTTGTAAAATGATGGCCAAGATGATGTCGCTTTTATTGTCCAGCAACGGTCATTTCCCCCGTTGTGCAAGATGTCCTTGGAATGTAATACCGAGCTCTCCACAATGGTCTCGTGGTCGTAGAGACAGGGACAAGGGGAAAGACGCTACTGCGCTAGGCTGAAGACGGTGTTGACGAAGGAGTGAGTCCGGAGGATGCGGAGGAGACCGCGGGGACACAGCGCGAGGTAGAGTGAGAGCAACCTAGACGCTCCCTGCAAAAGAGACGGAGAGAAGAAGCAGAGATTGGATACAGCGAGACATTCGGGCCGCAAGTAAGATAATTGGACAAACACAGATTACTATAGCGCAAGAAACATCCACAGTGCTCAAGCTACCAATTTCCCTCCTTCCTTCATCCTATTGCAAACGTAAACCAAACATAGCTACCCATTTTCCATCTAAATTGTAAACCTTCCAATTTTACAAGAGCTCTGTGTGTTTAAATCTTCGCCCAGAGACGTTCGAGTTGGATTCCTCTGGCCGCCCGTCTGACGCCCGTCTCACTCCATGTCCCGCGCTCCCCGCTCTCCCCGCACTCCCCGCTCTCGCGCTCTCCCCGCGCTCGCCGCACCTTTCTCCGCGCCCCCGCTGCCGCGTTCCCCACCGCAACCGCCGGGGTTTGAAGGTTTACCCAGCGTCTGGGATAGTCTCGGAAACGATCAGAGCGGGCTCGCGCCGCACAGCACCGCGGCGCGCGACGTCGCGGGTTTAATAACGCGAAGGAGGCAGCCGCCGTAAGCCCAGATAATTTCTTCCTGCGCGCTGCACTGTTGTGCAATTAGCCTCGCACGCTTCCACGGGCTGCCGGTATTTCGTATGTGAAATTCTACGTATGTGAATCCATAATAGTGTATTTTGAGGGGTATAAATAGATTTTTCGAATAACCGATTCCCTCAAATGAAAAGTTATGAGTTTGAGATACGCGAAGAACCACTGACAAATATGAAGCCCTTTCTTCTCAATGATGACAGAATTATGAAAACATGTTCATAATTTAGAACTTCAACCGCTAAATAAATGTCAAATATTAATTTCATGGGGTTATTTTACGGATGTGCAAATGTGCGGGAGCGGTGAAGAGATGTAATAAAGATAAACCACTCTGTACACAACATTTTTTAAATTTGAAATTAAATTTTTGTTATTGAATTCACATTTATTTAACCATTATCTAGGAATAGTTTACAACGTAAGACCTTTTTAAGTTGTTTAAATAGCTTTGAGGCCTTTTTGGTTTGCATTTGTGCTGCTGCGTCCGTATACTTATCCCGTCTCTCTGTCTCTGTTTCTCTCTGTCTCGCTCTTTCTCTGTCTCGCTCTTTCTCTGTCTCGCTCTTTCTCTGTCTCGCTCTTTCTCTGTCTCGCTCTTTCTCTGTCTCGCTCTTTCTCTGTCTCGCTCTTTCTCTGTCTCGCTCTTTCTCTGTCTCGCTCTTTCTCTGTCTCGCTCTTTCTCTGTCTCGCTCTTTCTCTGTCTCGCTCTTTCTCTGTCTCGCTCTTTCTCTGTCTCGCTCTTTCTCTGTCTCGCTCTTTCTCTGTCTCGCTCTTTCTCTGTCTCGCTCTTTCTCTGTCTCGCTCTTTCTCTGTCTCGCTCTTTCTCTGTCTCGCTCTTTCTCTGTCTCGCTCTTTCTCTGTCTCGCTCTTTCTCTGTCTCGCTCTTTCTCTGTCTCGCTCTTTCTCTGTCTCGCTCTTTCTCTGTCTCGCTCTTTCTCTGTCTCGCTCTTTCTCTGTCTCGCTCTTTCTCTGTCTCGCTCTTTCTCTGTCTCGCTCTTTCTCTGTCTCGCTCTTTCTCTGTCTCGCTCTTTCTCTGTCTCGCTCTTTCTCTGTCTCGCTCTTTCTCTGTCTCGCTCTTTCTCTGTCTCGCTCTTTCTCTGTCTCGCTCTTTCTCTGTCTCGCTCTTTCTCTCTCTCGCTCTGAGTCATCAGACTTTTAAATAACATGATCCATCCAGGATTCTTACAAAAAGTAAAGCAAATTGTATTGATCAGTGTCTATCTGAAATGGTTCATTCAAAAATATATTCCATGAAGAATTAGAAGAAACAGATTTGGTGTTTTTAAACCTAAAAACTGCAGAATGAGCATCCTAAGATAATATTGTCTTTCCCCTTTGATTGATCTCATTGCAAATAAGACAAAAACGTTTCTCCATAGTATTGTTAAAAAAAATATACTGCACCTGAAGATCGTAAGCCTAATAATTTTTTAATGAATTTTTACTATGATTTCACACTTGCACCTAAGCTCCGTTACTACACACATTTTTAGGATTTTCAATTTACTCTTGCAGTTTTTAATTTATATTGTTTTTTATTTATATCTGGAGTAGCCCGTAAATAAATTTGACCCAAGCATGATACTACTGTGAATATTTGAATGAAAAATGGGTTTATAGTAGTATACTACATTCATTAGAAATATTATACTCATGAAATTAACACTTAGAATTCAGCAATTCTCTAGGTACGCGCCAATCAAGGCGACGTATCAGGACGGGTAAGCGCAGTAGACGCCAGAACATGTTTTATGCCAAACTATTTTACTCATATTTTTATCAATAAAATCATTGAGCTTGTTTTTTCGTAAAAAGTTTCTGTTAAACGTAATATCTAATGATAGTTTAATCTTTTATACGGAATCAAAAAGCAACTTGTATATTAAGGGGAAGTAATGGAGTGAAGTCATTTCTGCTTCATAAATATTTATTTTTATATATTGCAAGCCATCTTCGTAATATTAACACTTAATTCAGACATATGAATTTAATTGAGAACGGAGTTGTATTTTGCAAAAGAAATAATTTCAAAGATCAACACCAGGAAAAGTTTCCCGAGAGAATAGATGCAAAATCAGAAAGAACTTCTGCCCTAAATTAACTCACAATAGTATTTAACTAGAATTAGTTTTTATGAGAAGTATTTAAATTACTCAGATAACTAAACCGCATATCCTTTCTCACAAATCAAATACCTCAATCATATCCAAATGTAAGTATTAGTTTTTAATAATTATATACACATTTAATAATAATCTACATTTCGACTCCCGTAATTCCTCAGATTTCAACAGTTTTGGATGAGACTCTGGTGATGGTTTTTCATATTCAGTAAATAAAATTCTTTGTTGAGAGGCTTAATATTAATCGTTAGAATTCCCTTCAAGTCTCTAATCTCATCTATAGAGTTCAGAACAAATATGTTAATATTAAAACATGCCCAAACACAGCAAGTTGTTTTCCTTCTTCCTGCCCACAAGTTGTTGCTTAGCGTGTTGATCATTGGACACTTCCCCCATTAGAAGGAGACGTCTTGTTTGGGCAACATACATGCGGGGGTCATCGGCGGCGACCTAATGCCTATCTGCGGGGGCGACTCGTCCATCAAGGGCGGCGCGTGTCGCGGCCGTCGCAGCGCGTGTTTTTGCGTGCCTCCGCAGCGCGAGCCTAATGTCCGCTCATCAGCCCTTCCGCAACCAGCCCCGCCCCTCTCCGCCCCCGCCCCCACCCCGCCGCTCCCGTCCCCCGTCCACCCCCCGCCCCGCCCCGCCCGGCGCCGCTCTGTCTTCGGGTCTCCCTCCCCGCCGTAAAACCCCCCTGAAAAAGCGCCCGGCTCGGCTGCGGGGAAACCTGGTCCTCATTCGTTGCCGCGAGTAAACAAAGGCGGGGCATGCTTTTCGATCGAAGACTTTGCCTGAGAAGCTTCGCTGGGGCGGCGCGCGCGCGCGCTCCTAAGAAACCCAGAAGAAGCAGCGGTGGCGGCGGCGGCGGCGGCGGCAGCCCCGAAAGAGGGGAGGCGAAGCGAGGAGAGGAGGAGGAGGAGGAGGGACGGGGCGCGAGGCGAGCGAACGTCTCGAGGAGAAGCAGAAGAAGGGAGCGGTGGTGGCGGCGGCATCTCAACATATACGAGATATAAGAGGAAGGGTATGGAAGAACAATAAACGAAAATGTAATTGCCCTCGGTCGTATATTCTGGAAGACGCCGGCTGTGATATAGGCCACGTTATAAACGTAGTGAGCTCGTCGCTAGGCGGGGTCCCTCCTTCCCGTCCCCGCCGATCCCCGCCTCGTGCTCTCCTCGCCCCGCGCGCCCCGCCCCTCCCCGCTGCAGCTCACCCGACACGTTCGCCCCCGCTCCTTCGTCGCCGCCGCCGCCGCCGCCGCCGCCGCTGTTGCTGCAGCCACCGCCCCTCGGCTTTGAATAATGGAGTAACTTCAGGAAGACAACGCCGATGTCGAAAATATAATAATATTAATTGATGCTGTGTCATATAGTCTTAACTTTGGTGTTTATAACACAAGATATCAGAGAGCATAAACTTTGCCGGTGCCGTTATATTTATAGCTTTTTATCATTATTAAGGGTAGTTAAAATGTTAATTTACTACTCTTCTACCGCACCGCCTCCGCCGCGCCGTACTTGGGAGCGCGTCATTCGTCAGGAGGTTGAGCGAGGCGGAGGAGAAAGAGGGGATGGAGCGAACCCAAGACGAAGCCTAGGAAGATAATTGGCAATTTAAATTACTGTAATATAATTATATAGCACCTCATTATTCAACGTGATAGCAACTGATTTCCTTTTAATCAATTCGAGTAATATGTGTATGCATGTGGGAGATGATACTCGAAGGAATTAAGACGATATATGGAAGAAGAGCGACGTTGGTGGTAACGAGCGGTGGGAATGAAATACGTTCTTACCCGATCTCTTGAAGATGGAAGTAACAGTACGCTGTTTTCCCGTTGATTAGACGCGCCTCGCGACTCGCGACACCGGAGCGGGGTATCTGGTTAAACATAACTCGTGGCATTGCACCCGTATTTCATCTTATAATGAGATCTTCGCCTAGGATCGTGTTTCGCTGAGAAAGAAATTCGACTTAGCATTCCATACGGGAATATACTGATAAGACAAGAGCGTTGCATCAATCTTCAAGTCATTCTAAACTCTTCTTGGTCATGTCCGTATAGTAAATTTTATACATAATTAGTATAATGACTATTAAAAGGGTTTAATGACAGTAAATGGCATGATACTGATACGTTACTGTCATTATACGTTACGTAATCATCATCCTAAAGACCAAAAATTTCCTTGTGGCTGCCGCCATGACATTCTTTTCTCCGCTGTTGTCATCTCTGCATAGTTTTTGAATTCGGTTTGAAGGTGTTCTAAAATATTTATTGTAGGTCTTCCTCTTCCTCTTTTTTCAACTATTTTTCAGTTCCAAATTTTGTTTAAGAATTGATTATGCCTAAAAATGTGTTTAAAGAAGTTTGTTTTTCTGTTCCAAATGTTTTTTTAGTGATCTCTTCTCTTTAATTTTTTTCTAAAATAACATTATTTGAAATTTTTTCAGTCTAGGAAATCTTCATTATTTTTTGCCACAACCACATCTCACAAGCTTCTAAACTACTCCTGTCCGTTTTTAAAAGCGTTCATTCTTCACATCCGTATAATAGGAAACTTCAGATACAACTTTTCAGAAATTTCTTTGTAATATCCAAATTTAGAGAGCTGTTTGTGAGCAAATTTATTTCATTTAGGAACGACTTTCTTGCTAGCGTAATTCGCTTTATTTCTCTTGAGCTTTTATTGTCTTCGGTGAAAGTGCAGCTTAACTACAAATTACGTCATATTTACAGCATTTCGTAAACTTAATAAATGCTGTATGTACGTTTCAAAATTAGTTACTTTGTACGAAAGCACTAAATTTGTGTACTAGACACTACCTCTTTTCGATCTTTTCAATTACATGTAAAATGGTGAAAATCTTTTAGAACGAAAAATGTACAAAAGACATTACATTGCTGTCAAAACGTGATCCATTTCCCTCGTGAAATATTTCTCATATTTTTAAAAAATGTTCCTGAAGAATGGCATGAATGGTTGGGGAGATTATACAACTGTCGTAGTTGCGAAGTTGGAAATCTCAACAGCTCCTAATGGGGTCTCCCCGTATAGGCGTTTGTGTTGAGATATATTATTGATGATGGTGTAAGATGTGAATATGATGACGAAAATGATGAAATTATAGCCAAGTCTATTGCGGAAAACCTGAAGAATCCTATAAACGCATGAACCCTCTTTCAACGCGCGCTCCACCACAAATCTACATGGATCTGCAACCACACCTCAGCCCCAGCGGTGGAGGGTGAACATCCTAACCGCTTTCCTACGGGTCGCTTTCTGTTCTGAAGTTAGTGTCAACACTCACAGTCTGTGATTTCTAATTTAGTCTGTATTGTCACATATTATGAATGTGTTGAATTACACTTACACGTCGAATTTTTGTTTTCACACACACACCCACACCCACCCACACACACACATATATATATATACATATATATATATATATATATATATACATATATATATACATATATATATATATACATATATATATATATATGTATATATATACATATATATATATACATATATATATATATATATGTATATATATATATATATATATGAGAAATTTAGTTGTCATAAAATTTGTTTGAACTTCTAAGTTGTAGGTGGAAAATAGAGTACATTGAAATGGTTGTCATGTCATTTACACTTTATATTTGTGTTGGTACAACTTGTTTGATCATCTTATTAATATGCATAATTCTATAACAAAATACAACAGTAATTGAATGGATGTCTAAAAGAACTACAAATATTACATTTTTTCAAATCTATTTTCGTAGGTTGTAAAATGTAATGTGACAAACTCAGACTTCAAGATTTTAGGGTCCAAAACTACTGCTAGATGTCAGCAGGCTACAACAATTCCGCTGGATGTGGGTGTCGGAGAAAAGAAATAAAAGCAAGAAAAAAGGACTTGTTAATGGCACATGGCAATCCATCTACTACGAAATTGATTACGATCCAATTGGGTGATATATAGAGTTCTTTTTTTGTTTACATTGTTTTTCTTGACAAATAATATGAATTTAGCTTGTTATGGTTCTAAAACATGGGCAGTAGTAACACCATTTATATTTTAAAAATGTATCTTTATATTAATAACAATATTGTCACCGTTTTAAGTAGTTATGAAAATTAATTGTATATTTACGTCAACGCTTATATTATATAACATATAGGCAGAAAAATAGAGTCGTAAGGCAGTAGTAATGTTTTAAACTTAAAAAGTAATTGCCAATAAACTGTATGTAAAAAATGGATTGTTAACAAAATGCTATTTTAGTCGAAAAAATTAGTTGCGGAAAATGTTGCAAAACCTCTTCGTATTTCTGAACATTATAATTCCTTGATAGTATCTACTACATTTGAAATTTTAAAATTAGAAGAATGGCATATGCAATTTCTGTTGCGATTATTATACCGAAACAAGCAGCTGTTTTTTGGCGTTTCCTTCAACATTTTAAAATTGTATCATTCGCATTATTTCTAGATACCCTTTCAAGTCATTTTAAGATTTTCTTATGACAATGTGATCAACATCCTAATATCGTATGATCTTGTTTATTTTGAATTGCTGTACAAGGGTTGTTATCGATTTCAATAAGACATAGTATATTATTGTGATGTAATCAAAATCGTCTCACCCACATATCAAATCTGTTTTGAAGAAAAACATTGGGTACGTCGTATAACTTCCCCACCACTTTCACAAATGTGCAAAATTCTTTCGTAACTACAATAATCACCGTCCATTCGACGCGCCGTCCATCCTTCCATTAGAATATGAGCGGAGTTTTCGTAATAGCGGCGGGGTGATCGTGTCGTGACCGCATTCCCGGTATTCCAGCGGGCTGCGGGCGCGTCGCCGCCCCCAGCCGGGGAGCGAAGACGAGGCCGCGAGGCGGAGCCCTAAAGAAACGAAGGCTGCGGTGAGCGGGCGGCGTGTGTGTGTGTGAGCGCGCGCGCGGCGAGCGAGTGGCGCGTAAGCGGTGTGTGAGCCTCGCGAGAGCTGCGGTCGCTCGCGTTGACGCCGGCTGACGCGCGTTATCGTGCGCGGGAGGCGAGGTGGCGGCAATGGCGGCGGGGCGAGGTTCGCGAGCCCTGGGCTTCGCGCCCGCGCCGCCGCCGCCGCCGCCGCCGCCGCCGCCGCTGCCGCCGTGGCGCTGCTGATTAATGTGCGAGGCTAGCGAGATATCGGCGGAGGTAGAGTGCCCGGTTGCCATAGCCGATCCCCCCACCACGCCCCTCGTGACACGCCTCCGCCCCCTCACGCCACGCCCCCGCGTACGCTGCAGGAGCTGCCACGCCTAGGTTCAGGGCTGAACTTTACGTAAACACTCGCCCCACCTGCAATTTTGTTTATGTTGCTCACTTATAAATTTACTAATTACGATCCAAATTGTTTATATCTTTATATCTAAATGCAATATTAAAACATTCATATTTTCTAAGAGAGTAAATTCATCTCACTTCCCCCCTCCTGTGTCAACTTTGTACGCTTTCATCACGTGCTTTTTCATTTACGCCATCCCCTTATATCGGGGAAGTAGACTACGCATCGAACGTGTGTATTCATAAAGTGTATCGAACTACTCGTAATTGATCTAATTCTCCATCTTTTCTGTGGGGATTTCATTCTTACTTGAATGCATTCTGAATTTTTTTTTGCGTTTGTCTTTCTGAAATCGATTTACACATGTATGTATAAATTGCGTAGTATACTATCAACCTAAGAAAAGTTAATTCCTCCCTTTGTAAATGTACGTAGCTACATATACACACACACACCTCTGACCACAATTCAAGTTACGTTGTACACAGATGCAGGTTGAAGACATGAAAGTAACTTTGTGTTATTTAACCTTATTAACCTTAAAACGAATTACCCACAAGTAATTTTTTTTAGTAAATTTTACACACATGTGTAGTGTAATACGGACCATTATGAGATGGAGAAATATGAAAGAAAAACATGAAAAATAATAATTTGAATGAATGGATTCACGTAGTGAGAAATGCCGAACATGAAGTCTTTTATGTGATTGCTATAAAAATATATTTTTTATAAGTTTATATTACTAAACAAAAGATATATACCGTATGTAATTACAATAACGATAATGGAGACACATTTTTGAGAAACCCAGTACAATGGCTGCATTTTGGAATAGGAAAGGAACAAATTTCTTTTAAACAATCGTTAAAAAAATCATATAGTACATTTTTAAGACATTCACTCGTCTGCCTGTTAAGCGCCATTAACAAAAAATATCTAAAATAATCTACTATCAAAATCGATCGAAAATATATATAAATACTCTGTTGCTATCGATGACACATTCTATCATTTAAACTCTAATTTAAGATCAGGGAAAACTTCTTACAGATTCTGATTTGAAGGATTGGGAACGAGAACACAAGTATTCAAGTACCAAATGGATCAGCTATATACAAATAAATAAAACAATTCAAAAATTTCTTATGGGCCTAAAAGTGTTTTACTTCATTCTTTCTGTTTTCTGATTTTTTATATCTGTATTATTTTCCTTTGTGTTAAAAAAAACAATAAGTTGAAGTAATTTTCACTTTTTTGTATTTCAAAACAACCTTAATTAATAATAATAATTATTATAATAGTTTTAATAAAAATGGGTTACACGTTTTTTGGCAAACATCATCGGTGAACAATTACTGAG
Organism: Gryllus longicercus; assembly: GCA_038098605.1. Classification (NCBI taxonomy): domain Eukaryota; kingdom Metazoa; phylum Arthropoda; class Insecta; order Orthoptera; family Gryllidae; genus Gryllus; species Gryllus longicercus. Next base: position 233,012 of record JAZDUA010000104.1, read on the forward strand.
CTTTAATACTTCATAATTTTTTTCTTTAATGTCAGAAATAGTTAAAAACTGTGTGACTTACTATGGGGGAAGTGCAACTGGTGCACTATTTGATGCAGGAAGTGCAATTTGTGCACTATTTGATGCACATTATATTGATGACAGTATTTATATTGATTTTTTGTAACGGTGAGAGTTTACCAACATGGAGTACCAAATCGCATCGATTTGTTCCCAAATTTCCACGTTACACAATTGCGCAAACTTTAAAATTCGACTCTTGAAAAGTGGAGAAATTGAACTCAAGCACTTACTGCCCATATAGATATGTTGTCATAAACCCATCATCCCCTTTTTCTCTATTAAAATGATTTTATTTTTCATATATTGCATTTTTCTGATAAATTTCAAAAGAACACTTTTAAAGAATCAGTTATGCATTTGTCACCCTTTTCAACCTTTCGTACAAATACCTCTTATCAATGTTAAAATGCTTCCTCTTCAGGAAAGTTGGCATATTTTAAAGCATTTTATGACATGGCGAAATTACCATAAATTACATTTTCGAAAACTAAACTTTTCTTGTGACGAATATTTCCCTTTTATTGTACTACGTAGGTATTTATATTTGTTTTATATCCATTGTATGAGACATTCCGTTAGTTCGATGATACATCATCTCAAAATACATACACTCAAAATACATACACTCAAAATTTTAACAGAATATGTAGGACGTTGGATGAACATGTTTTGTTTCATTAATAAATGTAAGATTTCTCCGAACATAAGAAATACAAATATTTATACGTACGTATGATAATTGAGAACGAGAGTATAAGAGCGCTCGTCGTAAGTTAACACTTAAATTTAATTTGAACACTTTGTGACGGATAATATTGTTTCTCTTTCCCCTGTTATTCCTGATTACCATTAGAATAGTTATCTCAGCATACAGGACTTAGTGTTTTGGCAAAAGTACACACACTTCCCCGATCTTCGTGTATAAATTATGTAACCGGCAATCTAGAGGATCAACTGGAAATTACACTCCTCTCAATTCGTATTTTACGTGATTACATTAGGCGCAATAAGATCGCCTACCAGTGGGGAAAGAAAATTACAGAATAGAATATAACCGTATTTACTTTCTTCGCCTTATAAGGGTTAACACACACACTATGGTATCGAAAGTACTATCTTACTAATTGAAACTCAATTAGAGAAAATTGAGTAACATTTTTTATTGTCTTTTACATAAAAACACTGCTGCGGCCAAAACTCGTTTAATACGTTAAAATGTTTTTTTTTCGTTTATAATACTAGAATTTTTCCCTGCGTGGCGAACATTCGAGAACATCTTTCCTTGTCAAAGACTCTCAAATACCTTGTTGAAATCTCTAAAATATTTGCAAGAATGAACCTTCTCCTAGAAGATGCCCTATTTTCTGGTATTTGTATTTCAAAATGTTATTGGAGTTGTCTACAATAACTGGGCTTCATTAGTCGAATAACATACTACATTATAGTAGGGAAGACCGTGGCTGCTTGCCACCACCCTTTGGGTGACTCCAGTTTAATTTCGACTGTATTACTGAAAATGTATTATGCAAGTTCATGGCGTTTTTATACGCGAATGTTTGACTGACAAACTTTTAGCGTCGTTAAAAGTCATTAAGTGAAGATGAATTAACCAACCCCACTTGTGGCGTTGGTTGGCACAGGCCTTACGGCAGATATCCTCAAGGACACTTTTTCCTTAAGAATGTAGCGTTATAAATCTTCGTCCAAAAGTATATTTTTTTAATATTTTATTTACGCAAATAAATGCAAACAAGTTTATGACTGTTTGGTCTTGTAGATCAACCTTACGTTGGAAATTTTAAAATTAAGTACTGTTTAAAAAAATCCTTTCATTTCATTTCATCATTTTTCTCCCCTCTTTTAAAAAAATTCTTCTCGTCTCTTTTGGAACATTGAGTAAGTAATCTCATTTAATTATTTTAAGTTTCTAAAGAAAACTTCAACTTGTAATAGACGAACTAGGTAAAGTAGGTTTAAGTGACATGGGAAGGAAAAAATATTTTAGAAAATAAATAATTCTTTATGAAACTAGACGTCACTGGTTTACAACAAAACGCAAGAGTTGATTCAAGTCTGAATTTCTCTTTCCCTTATTTTATATTTAAGGAATAAACTGAAAACGTCTCATTAATTTTTGTATTGCAAAAATGGATCGTGAAGAATATTTTTTACTTTTTTTACATCGGGCTCGTTGAGGGCGTAGAATATCGATTGGCCATTACTGAGCCAAATATCTGATCAGTACAAAATTTATGCAATCTCTTCGTAGTCACCACTAAAACAAAATAGGAATTCGGAATATTTTTAATGGAACAAACTAAAAATACGCTATTTTTAGGGAAGTGATATATTCAGAAAAAAGTTTGCTAATTGCCCTTTGAGTTTTACATAACGAATTCAGTACTGTAGCCCAAGACGTTTGAGAAAAATACGAAACTTTTCTTAACTGTGAACATAACTGACTCTAGATATGAATAAAAATACCTGAAAACTTGTTTTGTACTGTAGAGATAATTGGCAAAGAGAGGATGGATGGCTGATTGACACAATGCCTACCTACCCCAATTAAAAAGTGTCGACTATTGAACTCGATTTTTGATTTAATATGCCAGTAGATATTACTTTGGAACTGTTAACTAAAAAAACTGTTACACAAAAATAATGAGATGGTTGAACGTTTCACCCGAAAGAAAAGGCTGAGGAAGTAAAATCTTTCCTTCCCGGTGTTCCAGAAAACAATCAATAAACTAATAAAATATAACTCTCCAAATTCTAAAACACATGTCAAATTACGGCTCCGCCATCGTTGCTCTGATCATTCTAAGAATTCTGTGGTAAGTTTGTTAGGTCGTGAAGGACAAGCGACTCAACGCTACGTCTTATGATAGCTACGTAGTCACTGTAAGGATCAAAGTGCCACCAGCTTTTTGTGCCAATCAGCCTCTCTCCTATATAATACTTGAATAATTACTTGCATAACAAATTAATGTTCATGATATAATTCAACCATTAATAAATGTGGTTTATGTGGATTTAATATTACGACACATAATTTATTTACGATACTTCCTATTTTACATTATTTTGGGAAGAAAAAAATTGATAATAGTCCCTCCTGAATAGAATAAATTGTCATAAAGTCTATGCCTACTATACAATCCACTCCTTCATTCTAATCATTGATATTGCATCCCTACTACAACAAACCACTTCCAGCCTTTTGAACGCAAATAATTTCTGTAGAACATCAATTTTGAAAAAAGAAGGTAAATGTAAACTGAAATACGTAAAAGTTGACCTGGTAAGGGAGACTGATCTAACATAACAGTTTGGTTTGGTACGAATAGTAATGAAAGATGTCTATTTCATTTTTTTTTTTGAAATTTATTGTCAAAGAATAAAAACTATGTGACCTGTACGAGGACAATACTTCTAACCGCCTAATATATCTAATGCTTATTTAGACTGCTCATGTAAGCAAAACGCAAAACGCAAAGCGCACGCGGTGAGTTAGCAAATGTTGATTTTATTCAGAGTGTATAATAAACTTAATATTTTCTTTAAAATCAATTATTAGTTTTTAATTAAAAAACACAAATATGTATTAATTTTTTTGAAAGCTGTATTTGGTTTATCGAGAATTTTCGACCTCGGTGTATCGGGTTACTGTGCTTCTCCTTTATTTCTGCAAATTCATCTACTGGTTTCGTACAAACATCATCAAATCGTCTGATACTATACTGTATCTCATGTTCTCAGATTAAAATTGTTCTTTATTTACACAGTAATTCTGAATAAAGTTTTCAAACATTTCTTGAGTTGAAATGTTGCCCTCGCATACATAAAAAAATGGTTTTTGTCTTAGTGTATAATAAACATGTTTGTGTTTAAAAACACTTAAATTTTTTCCAGTGACAGTATTTTATTGTTCTCCACAAATTTTGCGTTATATATCAAAATTAAAAATTCAAGAAATATTTTTTAAAAATATATTTCTTACATACTTTTTTATATAAGGCCACATTCTGTTATGAAGAACGACAAAAATCACTTCAGAAAGCCATTACAAATATCAAGAGGTTTTTCTTTTGAAAAGCCAATAACAAAAAAACATGAAAATGTTATTTGTGTATCAGCTTAAAAATGTTTTTAAAAACCTTTTTATTTCTAGAAAAATAACCAGCCATTTCGAAACTAATATAAAACAAGGCGTAAAACATTGTAAGATAATGTTTGCAATGAGAAACAAACCATTGTTTGAAAGGTAATGCATTTTAATATGATATATATATATATATATATATATATATATATATATATATATATATATATAATATTTTCCTAATAAATGAATACAGTATGTTCATGTCAGCGCTCTGTTTAGTTATCATAATTATACTAGAAATTAGAAGAACGGTTAACTATATATGTAAGAACTATGCCTTTGTTTCTAAGATCTATTCTACAAGCGACCTATCATTAATTGCCCTGACCATACCCTCAAAATTCCAAAAAACATTTTTATAAATATCTTCGTTGGTGTATTTGATATTTTAAATTAAAATAAAAAAAGTTATGAAAGTATGTGTAAATGTTGCATCACGCAAACGAAAACATACGATAAAACAACACATTATCTGCAATGTGTGTGTATTAGGTGATTAATATGTTCCTTTCGGTGATTTAAATATTATACTACTGAGTTTTAGAAATAAAATTAGAATATAAATTTGGCGTTGATATAAATCAGAAAAAAAAAAGAAATAAAATCTTACTTTTGTGTGTTGTCGAACCAACAAATTTTCCTGAGTCAAATTACTCTCAACAATGAATGACAGTCGTGTTGAGGACGATACTGACGATGTCCTTGCTGGAGCTTTCTCCTTCTGGTGCTGCTGCTGTCGCCGCCTCCGTCTCCGCCGCCTTCCTGAGCGCCTAGGGCAGGATGCGAGGTCAGAGGGCAGCTAGGTCGTTTCGGGGGCCAGCGCCGCTTCGTGCGTGTTGTCCGCCGCTACGCACTCCGCCATCGGCTGACCTCCGCCTGCTCACTGCCACCTTGGCTATTGTGCGTGAGAGAGAGCTGCTGACACAAAAGCGACCAGTGTCACACACACACACACACATCTGGATTTGTTTTTTGCTGTTTGGGGTTTAGAAAGCGGAGTTTTTAGAAGTGGGACACAGAGAGATTTTGTCGGTTCTGTTTGTTTTGTGTTTTCGATGACCTTAGGGTCAAAGTCGATATTACCAAAAGTGAAGTTGTAGGAACAGGTGTTGTACTCTTTATTTAGCAAGAAATGCCCTGATTAATGGTCCCAAGAATAATAATTTGCTTTCCAGATTTTTCGATCTAATTTTGGACCTTTACTCCTGACAATTTATGGGGAAAATATTGTACTGTTTCTTGAAAGAAATGACTTTTTTTATTCCATGGCACTACACTTTTCTCCCAGTTTCTTCATGAGGGTTTAAAATATGTAAGAATTTTTAACTGCGTGTTTTCTGATAGAAAGTACTAGAAAGAGCTAGAAAATACTATTGTACGTTGAGAATCATTTCCCTAAAGAAGCACGTAGTCCTTCACTGAATCTCCACAATTCTCCCTCACGGTACAATTCGTAATTAAGTTTATGTAAAATATGAATGACAGTTTCTACATGTATCATTATATTAATTCGAATATCAGCATTAGACAGTGTTCAGCAGCAACCGTAATATACAAATAACGAAAATTCTGTGATAAATTACAAAAAGAATTGTATATACAGATTTTTGAAAAAGTGTTATCTTCGCGAAAATGGCCTGTAAAAAGCACTTCGGGCTCTCGAGCTTCCGCGCCACCGTAGAGGCTGAGGCACGTGCAAAGGCGCTGGACGTTTTGTCTCTCCGTGTTATCAGTGGATCTGTGTGACCTGTGACAATTACCTTTGAAGACGACATCCACTCTAGTCGCCTCTCTAGTAATTAAATACAATCAAGTGTTTTAAGTGTACTATTCAATCAGATAATTGAGTCTACTTTCAATGCAGTACTTAATATTACCACAAATGATCAAAATTATATCCACAGTATGCACCAACATAAGAATGAACGCTGAACACAACCCAAGGCTTCTGAAACTAAACACCACTTCTAAAATGCTCAAATTATTATTTGTAGATTTCCTTGAGTGTGGACAAGTGACTCGTGTATTCTGATTTCGATAACCCAACATAATAGTCCCTGTAAACCGTGCTTAATAGTATTACACGTAGTTATGAATGCAAGTTTTGTTTGGAGATCTGTGTTATTAAATTTTCAGAATAGATATTGAATTTATGTAAAAAAACGAAATATACAATATGAAAAATGATGTATTTTTTAAAAATATTTTACAAGAATATGATAGCAAACTTTGCGACTGAAATAAAAATCTCGGACGTTAGAATTGTATTTAATGAATACTTCTATTTAGGGAAAAGTTAGGCAATTATAGGTAATTATAGCTTCAATTTTCTAACTTTATACACTTCAATTGTTCTGTACTAATGTACCTAGAAGAGTAAGAGTACTACAGAAGTAAAATGTGAGATTGGTATATTACAAATAGTATGTTTACGTGAATAGAAGAAAATGTGCAAGGTTACAGAACACTCCCATATTTTGTAATTTGTAAGAGCGAGCAAATTAAGTTGTGAATGTATGGAATTGTGTGCCATAGTATAATTTAAATGAAATCGTAATTTTAATATAAGGAAACATAAACAATGCGTTTTATATTTAAAATAAATTTGATTTTCAGTATTTCAACCTTATGTACGAGGTATTATTGCTATATTTGAGGAATGACTGTGTTACTGTAGTTGGTTTTGCTGAAAAAGCAGCAATAATTTGAAATATAATTAGAAACATTATTTATTAGTATTGAAGAAGCACAAAGAAATACAATAGAATAGCATACAGTGTGTGTTGCATTTCATTTTCATAAACATTATGATTGCATTTGTATATTACTTATTTTTTCATTTTACTATTCTTGTCCTAACACTCTTAACTAATATATGGTCGAAATAATGTAAGGATAATCAACATATTTCTTAAATAAGAAGTTAAACAAATTTGTTAGCATTTCAAAACCAAGTTGTATATATATTGTGACATTTTTTAATTAAAAAGCTTTTGCAAAAGAAATTTACTTAAACTTTAGACAAAACATCTGATTGTAGATATTAAAATCAGAAACTATTAAAATGGGGACGTAAATCGCGAAGTAACCATTCATTAATCAATGTTCAGAAGGCTGTGAGCCAAGTTAAATTACTCGAGGGTGTATATTCGTTCCCCCAAAAAATCATGGAAGGAAACTGTGACCGCGACAATTTCTACCGCTCGGAAGCAAACCAACCAACGATCCGCCAAGCCGCCTCTGCCGGATCAGACGGTAGGCTGCGGCGGCCGCCGCGTGGGGCCGGGCGGCGACGGGCCACCGGCGTCGGCGTCTTCCCGGGCGCCCTGGCGGGCGTCGGGGCGCCGGCGCCCCAGCCTCCGCGCCGCCGCCGCACTCGAGAGCCGCTCCGCTGATTCCGCCCGCGCCGATCGCCGCCCACGCCGCCGCCGCCGACGCCGCGCCTGCAGGGAAGACCGGCCCAGGCCGCCGGGGCGGCGCCGTGCGTCCTGGCCGCCGCCCTCGCCCAGCAGCTCTGCTCCCACATGCTGCCAACAATAACGCTCCTTAGAACTGCACGTGCATGCGCTTGCTTCGCACCTAAGACGTGTCTGATCAAAGTGAACTAAAAGGCGATCGAAGTTTAGCAAATTTTGTACAGAAATCGTCATCTCAGAATGTTAAGGTTGAATCTGACTTTGAGAAAATTTTACAGATGAGCATTTTCAATGTTTGGGAGTGTCACACATGTAAAAATGGAAAAAGGGCTATGTCATTTTGTTCAAAGAAGGCTTTTACATGACTTACTTGAAAATAGTTATATTACATTGTAGATCTGATGATAGAGACTTCAAATGCTTCAAAACATTGGTTTTTGTAAAACGTTAGATACAATTTTCACTTGTTCTGAGGCCGCGAAGAAGTCAACTTTGTAAACCACTCATTTCAAGCAATTAAGATCTGAAAAATTGTGCGGGGTGTAACCAGATGACTGGGAATATATTATTGCTCCTCACGCTTCCTATCAATTTTTACGTGAATTCGGGCAAACAATTGCAATTTTTCATAAATACTGACAAGAATGATCGAAAAATTTCGAAGGTTTACAACTTGAAAATGGTTGCTGCCGCATGTCAATAAATACTATTATCAATACATCAGGATATTTGTGCATTTAGTCGATTAGTTCACCAAATAGGACTACTTTCATTTATTCGAGAGTTCAATGTTTTCATACTCGAGCTCGTAAAATGAATAAGGAACAAAATACTTCATTATACCGTACAAATATGCAAATTAAATATGCATTTGGTTTTTTCTTAACCCTTGAAGACTTATGTCCACTAATAATAGTGAATATTTCTCGACTTCAATTTGACAAATGAATATCTGTTTATTTACATGTATTTGGTGTTCAGTTCAGAAACTTAATTAACTTCACTGGCTGGCAGTATTGTATTCTGAGCACCAAAATAATTTTGGACAACGAATAGTATTATTATCATTATTCACACAGTTTTTCTATATAATCCCGCTCTTTCATATATTTTCTCCCAGGACAATACATGTTCCATTTTTTAATTGTTTCAATGGTTATTCGATACACATATTACATACTATTTTTGTCTTTTTCATGGTATTCTTGTAGAATACATATATTACACCGTATTCTTGTATTATACATTATCAGTTACCTAATGTAAAAATTCTGCGTATATTCTCTAACTTGATCTGTACTTTTCAGTCATTAGAAACTAAGTAAATATTCATATAATTATCTCTTATTCTTCTCCATTACCACCATCATCATGATTGATTGAAAATCAAGTACGGTGCGTTGATGTAGAGTCCATGGGACCTAAACTTGGATCCAGTATATCCCAGGGTAATAAACTGCTCAATAAACGTAGAATACTCTATCTACTTCAAGTGATCCCTGATTTTTTCATCCTTTCAAAGGATATTCTGAAAAATAGATTTTGACTTTATTTGAATATCTTTTGTTACGTAATAAGTGCACTTTCAACTTCCGTGAACGTTTGGTTTGCGGAAGTAAAAAATTCTTCCTGGTAGTGCAGTACGCGACATTCAGAATAAAACCCTCTCCCTATCCGGAAATAGGAAATTCTATTCTTGAAATAGAACTGGTTTTAACCCGGTGATGGTGAGCACGTAACAAGGCCGGTAGTGCTTTGAAATTACAACTAGTTCTGTTGGACGATACCGGATTTCCTCTTCGAAACTTGTTCCGTGGCCATCGTTAGCGTAACTTGAGGTGGACCGGCCACGAAAAAAGGACCGGTCGCTTGTTGAATATTTTTCCGGGATCATTACCGGACGTTTGTACACTATTATTCACGCAATTAAAGCCAGTGTTACGTCAACGTTCGAGACGAGTGATTTCGTATTGCCCGTTTTCATTTTGAACGGGGTGTTCTGCTTAAGATTACGTTTCTCGACCAGTTCTCTTCTTTGCAGTAACAAAATGACTTCGAACTCGCAAACTAAAACCTGTTTTAGTGTACAAAAACTGACGTCGACTGTGGATACAAGTATTCACCCATCTACATGAATTTTAGATTTCGTTTAAAACTTAGGGATTTCTATTTAAGATTAAGGCAAAAATTCCTCATAATTATATTCTCTTCTTAAAAATTAGGATAGTATTTCTAAGATAACGGTTTCGTCTAAATCTATACGCAAGAATTGACTTAAAAAATAATTTCTTAAAGTGTTCATCACAATTAATAAAGCACAATATGGAATAAATATGCACTTTCAACATTATTTCCAATTTTTCACGTTGGTGTTGATTTTCCATAAAGAAGAGATATTTATAATTTTTCTAGGTTCATTAAAATATCGTACCAAAGCAGCAGCATGCGATTCTCCGGGTACTTTGTTTTTATGACAGAGAATGAAGCACAAATCGTATTTATTCTAGTATATCTTCAATATAGGATGTAAATAACAGTGAATTATATAATTTCCACATAAAACGTTTTCCATTTTTAACGATCCTATAATAGTCATCGAAAGATATCTTATATTCGGTACGATGAAGTAAATAAATATTACACAATTTATTTAAAAAGGAACTACAAGAGGCAAACGTGACACGCAACAAAAACGAGCATTTCCTAGCAACTTGGATATTTCGAAAAGATGCTGTTGTGGCCGGATGTCCGCGAAGGCGCTCTCTCCAGCGCCACGAGCCATTCCCGCGGGCAGGCGCGCGTCCGGGCGGTGCTGCGCGTCCCCGCCGCCCCGGCCCAGCCGGCGGGTGCGCTGTGCTGGGCGCGCTGCGCGTCCCTTGCGGCCGGGGCCGCACTTTTCGCCCGCCGCATCCGCCGTATTAAAAGTTGCGCTCTTTTCCGCGAGCGAGCGCGCGTGCGCCGCGCCACCGCCGCCGCCCACCCGGCGACGGCCGCTCGCCCGACCGGCCGCCTACCGCCAGCACTCGGCGACGCCACACGGCGCGCGGCCGCGGCGAGGAGCCGTTCGACCCGGGAGCCCTGCCCGCCGACGCCCGCCGACGCTACCCGACGCCTGCCCGCCGGAGCCGCGCCCGGCGGCCGGCACTACGCCGACCCGCAGGAAGGCGGAGGGGCGCGGAAAGTTTTGGATGTGGTGGTGGCAGCAGAAATTCGTGTTTCTTCTGAAAAAATTTTTTGAAACTTTCGGAAAGAAAATCACAAGCAATCGTCAACTCCCTAGAAAAAAAGAGTGGTGTGAAGAGTGTCTAATTAATTTCCTCGACTATTTTGAAATTTCCATTTAGGAGGATGATCAAGAATTTATTAAAGATTCATTTATTGAGTTTTTTTCTTTCCGCATTTATTAATATCAATCTATCACAGCCAACTTTTCGAGGCCTTTGATCTCATTATCAAGGCTCAACTACCCTTGAAGTATAAATTTAGCTATATAATGTATAGAGATTTGGTCCATTATAAGTGAGCCATGTCAAACAGGAGAATTAATATTTCAAAAATAACTAAAATACTTACAAATTAAAAAAAAACAGTTCTATTATGGAACTATGCGATTCAAGAACATTCTAAACATGTCCGCCTTGGAAAAACTAGTATTAATAAACCCTGGACCATCCTCCTAAACGGAAATTTTAAAATAGACACCTAGGAAATTAATTGGAAACTCTTCACACCACGCATTTTGTTTCTAGTTAGTTTACGATTACTTCTGAGCTTTCTTTCTGAAACTCAGTCTCACAACAAAAAAAAAAAAAAAAAAAAAAAAAAAAAAAAAAAAAAGACGAAGAAAAACTGCTTTAGAGGATACGCGAAAATCTACTTCCCACCACTGCATCAAAAATCAAATGTAGACGAATACTTACATAATTTATCTTATAATATTGCTCCGCTTAGAGAACTTCCGATAGTTTATTTTGAACCATTATGAAGTTAATACGTATATAAACGTTTATTAGCCATTCGTATTTCCGTTATGTATAAATATTAAAAGTTTCTTGACAATTCATACGATTTTAGCATGTTTTTAGCAAGATTTTTGCAAAAATTCCTTCACCTTTTCCAATACCTTAAACAAACAACGTACGAAGAACCAACTTCAAAGAATAAAATAATACGCAAAAAATTTCCAATGTTATTATTTTAATTCGCCAAAAATTTTAAAACTTATATGCACAAAATGCTTCACAGATCTATCGGTTAGCAATATTTGTTATTCGCTTCCCACGTACGCACTTTTAAGACTGATTCCAAATCTCAAATAACATCAAAACATTTTACTAAATACCGAAGTAATTCGTAAAATTATATCAAAATAAAGTTTAAAGGTGTAACTACATACTTTTAAAAATAACGTAATAACATCGATGAAAAACGAAGAAAATATATGGTCTCTTATCTCTCAAGAATGCGATGTCACTGACGGAGTGACGTCGTGCTTTAATAGTGTCTGATTGAGACTGGTTGGAATTGATCAATGTATATTTTGTACGCTTTAGGGAAATATTGAATGAAAGGAAACAGTACCTGAGCACATTGTTCTTCGACGTGCTTCTCTGGAACACAAATTCTGTGCATGATCAACGGAAGGAATAATTAAGACGTTGAATGCAGGTCACTTGGCATGCGATGATTTACATCGATAAGCAATTATTTGTTTTGTATTCACAAACAAAAAATTAAAGCTTCATTGATGTGGTATGTGTTGGACACATTCACAATTTTAAAAATATGAACGTACTTCAAAAGATTTTTCTTTTAAAAACAGCAAAAGATCCACATACATGGTTTTACTTCAACGAATATATATTAAATGAATAAAAGAATTTGTAAATAATAATGTAGGAGATATAAATACGTCGTTGTTCAGTACAATGTACCATATGATATGAAGCAAACATTGTTATTTATTACTTCAAACAAAATGTTATTTAATATCTCAATCAAACTAAACTATTTACAATATTTACTTCCCCTATTATTCTTATTTTCCGGTGTGGTTTAGAAGCATGTGCATTCCTTTGCAAATTGATTATTTTCCCGAAAAATAAAATAATAAATTATTGTCATGTAAGTTGTAAATAATGAAAGTTCTCTATTTTTTTAAATTATAATTGTTTCCTGAAACTGATTTTATACATCACAGGGGTACCGTTTGACCGCCAATCGTTGGTTAAATGTGATGTAGCTCACATTTCTCATAAAGTTGACAAGTCTCATTTTACGGAACCCAACCAAAACTATTGTATATTGTACTTCGTTCTTAATAATTAATTATATATATGGAAAGATTATCACGTACGCTCGTAAGTTCTTTGATAATGAAAATCACCATTTTCAGGACGATTTATTATTTTATATCTCTGCCCAACATTTACTATGGTATTTATTACTCCCAGAATTCGCAGGTGGAACTCGCCAAATTCAGATTTTTCGGAATATTTCGCTTGAGAAAAACTAGTTTACATCATTCATTAACCCCAAAGCCGAAATAATCAATGAAACGTCTACTTAAGGAAAATGTCTCTAAATAGGTTTTTTTAATCAATTAATAAAGATCATAAAATTTTCATTTATTAAAAACAAACACGATCCTGTATTAGTAACCTATGTGATACAACACACTATCTCTATCGAAATCGTTATTTAAATCAGAAAGTTTTGGCATTCAAAAAACATTTTTTCATTGTTTCATCCGGGAGTTTACAGTTTCCACTATCATGTGTGTTCTTCGCAAAAAAATGTTTTATCAGTCGACTTCTAATGTCCGTCTATTGTTAAAATTTTTCCGAACACCATTCCTCAACCTCGCAAATTTTCAATTTTGAGAAATTTCTCATTTTTGCAGAAACTGTCTATATCACAATCTCATAATATGATTTCAGAAAGATAAAATTTCACTACTGTGTTTACACAAAATACGTACACATTTCCTGGATTTAATGAGTTACGAGTAGTGTTCTCTCTGATAGTATCAAGGACTGCTCAAACTGACTTTAAATTTGCTTCAAATTACAGTAATCCTTACTTAATTACATCCTAGACGTTTTATTTCAATGTATCTAAATCCTACAATGTATTTAAATACATCAATCATTTGTTCGAAAAGCAAACTAGTCTGACATATTTGTTTCTATCTTTATCCTTCCATTAGTTGTGCTGAGACTAGTTTTTTTTTCTTAAATTAATATATAGAATGCAATTGCACAATGATGTCGATCTTAACAGGACCATATCATTTATCACACAATATTTCATTCTTCTACAAAAAGATGCAACAATTCATGGTAACGACAACATAAGAAATGTGCCTCTGTAAGCAAGAATTCCCAAAACATAGATTACGAAACACATTAAGTAATTAAATTAATATCATGCTGATATTTTACAGTTAAAGTGGGAAGGAAATACATTACATAATTATATTAAGGAATCAAACCATTTGTGTGAATTATTGGGATGTACATATTACATGGGAATTACAATTCTGCATGAACAAATATCGACGAACTTCGAGATCTCGCGCTTTTTTGCAGACATGAGATAACCTAATATTAGTTTTTTTAAAAGAAACTCAATTCCATAATAAAATTAGGACCAATCTTGCTACTGAATATACATGTAATGTCCGTATAAGTTTCGATGATTATAATTTAATTTAAGAAAATAAATTGCAAACTTTCTTCAGGCAAAAGTAAAAAAACTACAACACTAGTAATGAAATAAAACAACACAACAGCAACAATAGCAAAAACATATTATGTTTTAATTTTATCTAATGATAGCATTTTATTTCTATTTTTCTGTTTCTGTGGTAAATTTAGGAAAACATACTGAATGTAGGTGCTTCGTCCGAAATAATGTTTTGCAAAGAATGGTTTAAAAAACAGGTATTCAAATTGATGATGTGCCTACTCTGTGATAAATGTGTTTCCTGTATTGTTTTTTATTATTATTTATAGAACGCAATTATTTTCATGCGGTGTATTAAGTTTATAAATCTTTAGCATACGTTTCAATATACTGAAACTACTGTATGCTCTTAACCTAAATGCTGCACTGAAAGCGGCGTGCTGTGGGCGATATTTTAGAAGTATATCACAATAAATTTTAGTTTTAGCATAGTAGCTCTATTTGGGCACTATTGAATCTGAATCTACAGCAATTGACTAGAATGCATTATTAAAGAAAGTGTTTATATTAATAAATCTAATAATAGGACCATTTATACGGTTCAAAAAATATGTAGTACAAAAATGTAAATACTTGTATAACATTTACAACTAGTTGTCGTTTCAATAAATGTTTGTATAAAACTCGTATATGAAGTGTATTACAGACGTATAATATCCTACAAGCTAAGAGTCGTGTAGTGTATATTATCACCAATAATATTTACGATTTCACGAAAAAAAGATGAGTAAATGATACAAAATTTACTAAAATTTGCAAGATTATCTCAATAAATATATAGAAACGAGTTTCATTAATAAGAACAAATGCTGTTCTTTTATGTAATTCGATGTACATTTTTAAGTGAGATTGCGACTTCTTCAGTTTTGAATATTTTAAAACTATTATACTGGGAACTGACAACAAATGAACACAAATGACAAGAGTTTTTAAGTCTACACATTATTATTTAGCAAAGCCAATATTTTTAAGACGAATTTGAGAAACCCGGAAACATAAAATTATTTAAAAAATGGTTCATAAACCAAAAACAATTATTCCACCATTGCTTTGCAGACAATTCTTAATGTCATTATGTAGTATATAAATATATTTGGCAGTGTTGTGACAAGAGTGAAAAACGTCATTATTATATACGACTCTAAATAAACATACAAATAGGACGCATGTTGAGCAATAATGCACGTTTTTTAGAGTTAATATTTATTACGTAATTTTCTGGTAATTTGTAGTGAACCTTGTTGAGGGATTTCAATGTTTTTAGTAATTCCTTTTCACATATAAATATTTTGAATGGTCTATATTTATATTTGAAACACGTCGAATATGATACATATACTATTATGTTTTTCAGGACCATCTTTTCATTTATAGAGAATTTCGAGAAGTTACAACACACACACACACCTTTCTCATTTCATGTTTTTGTCAACAGCACTGTAACAAAATAGGTTATGTAATAATGATCAAAAAGAACTCGTTCTAGATTCCGCAAAGAAAAGAAAAATTACGCACTGAATGTTGGTCGGATTCACCCCCATGTAGTAAAACGCGACCAAGGTTTTCGAGTTAAATATTTTTATTAGCACGTATGCAAGTTTTCGTGAGCTGAGTGGAGAAATAATCTTTTTCCATGTTTTTGCGGTTAGTACGTAGTTTCCTTCACGTAGGGCACGAGCAGGAATAATAGCAGAAATGTGTACATCATTTTCAATTGCAAACAGATTTTACTCCACAGCAGCGAATATTTTCTGATCAGATATTTAAGAAAAACGATCGTTGATACCTGTTTTCATAATTCAACTTAAAATGTATACAAATTAGAGTAGGGAACTCAGAGCTCAAGAAAACGTGTACAGATTGCACTTCTCCCGTGTAGTATGTCGATGTAATTATTTCTGTTAGTTGAGGTTAAATAAATAAATGAAAGAAATTAATCAGTAGTAAGATATTGGAGACACTTTCAGAGACATCTTTGAAGACAGCTTTTTAAAGAATTGCTTCAAAATTGATCAAATGTGAATTTTTCTGTAAAATATTATGTAAACCAAGATCATTGTGCGATGATCAGCAACATTTACATATGTAATATTTTTTATGAATTTTTCCTAAAAAGTTTATTACCCCTTGTTGACACAAAATATCATTGGTTTATCAGTAACATGAATAACGAGTTTTGTAAATATCAATCTAGAAATTGCTTCTTAATATCACACTTAACTATTTATCTATGCTCAAACCTCCTACAAAAAGACATACGATTGTGAAATACATTAAGGTACTGTATTGCAAAATATTTATAAAAGAAATGAAAGGACAGAACGAGAGAGGTGTTTGCTGTAATAATAGACAGTGATATATTTCATTTTCAAATCTCACAAAGTTGATTTGTACATTTTCAGTTTATTACCGCTAATAATAATAATCGAATCGACTTTCGACACTGGAATAAATGATTGTTTTACTGGAGTACTTGAACTATAGATGTGATGCATAAGAAATACATGATTCCATTCGTATCTTAAGAACATTAACGTACATTACTAATTTCCAATGAGCGCAGAACTTGAAAGAAAACAATGCAGCATCCGACCGTGC